>VWZZ01005486.1:195097-212331 GCA_013399095.1 Psophia crepitans
TTTTTTTTTGATGAGAACTTTATCTACACAAACAAATTTTGAATAAATACTAGCAGCTTCCTGGCAATAACCTCCAAAATGTAACAGCAACCCACAATTCCTCTTATCACTTCACAGTTAAGTTTCTTCCAGAAATAAAGATACAGATAGGTCCACGAAAATGAGCTATATATTCTAACACACAGAGTATGTGATAAGTACCTCACCTATGTCCCACCCATGAATTTATATCCTTCATAGAATTATTTCATTGCACAGAGAAGTTGCTGAGCTTCAGTATTTCTGGCAAAGTGAGGACAAGGTGAAAGTAGACAAAGCTATCAACAGCAGTGCTGAGATGTGGAGAACATGTGGCAAACATATGCCTAAGACAGCCCAAGAAAATGCTTGGTGGATAAAAAGAAGAGGAAAAAAAATAATCAGTAATGTCCTTTAAGTCTGCAGGCTTTATGGCTACTCTTTTCTGTGGTCCTTCCATTATCAGTAAGTTAATTCACAGCTCATGACTAACCAGCTGCACCCTGTAACTCTGTACAGGTGCCTGTGTGCAGAGAGAAGCCTTATGTTCATAGTTGCCTCTCCCCTATACAATATGCAGAAGTAATTTTAAAATACAGTTTCAAGAATCTGTTCCCACTGGAGTAGCACAGAGCACATTCTGTGACCACTTTCACTCTACAGAAAAAAAACACAGTGTTTTTGTCAAGTTTATCAATTTATATCGAACCAAAATCAACCACCTCGAAAACAAAATCCAAGCATGTTCACTGATGATCTGTCCAAGCCTACATAATTTCCTAGGCGTCAGAAATGCACGATCCCACCCTTGCTTTCTCACCTGGCTTCAAATGTGGTCCATGCACTGTCATTCTGAACCACAAGAATCTGAACGGCTGTCTCGTATGGAGAGCATCAGTGGTGTAAGTAGTTTGAACAGTACTCAAACCCCTCTCCTAGTCAGGAAAAACACAGGCACTTGCCCAATTACATTCCCTGACAAGCAAGGTCCCCAGTACTTGTCTTATAGCTGGACTGACTGGACAAGAAAAGGCATAGAAGAGGCCTGTGATTTCTTCTTGTAATTACTTGATCATATGAGTCTCTTCGTCAGCATCATAAAACTCCTCATCTTCACTTCCACTCCCTGCAGAACTGTCTTTGTCTCCAGACTAGAAACAAAAAATGAAGTAATTGGTTAGCACAGAAGCCACTAAATCAATCTTAAAATACATAAGCATGAACCATTACATCTCTGTTGGAATGCTGGTAGAGAAAAAAATGTAAGAGAAGACAGGTCAAATCACTGTATTAAAACCTTATAGAAGACATTATGTGAATTAAGGCTTCTCTGTGTCCTTGTTTCTTCAAAATCTTTTTTTAGAAGAGATGGGCTTCTAGTGAATTGACTTTCTCTGTTCCATCAGCACACTAGAGAATACGTGCATGAGTGAGATCAGCTAGAATGGTTCTGAAGTGACAATCTACTCAGTTTCCTTAATTTAAGTCTAAGGTCCCTACTCTGTGGTGAGCTACTAGAAACAGAAGCTCAGAACACACGGATTACTTGAGTAGGTAAAAGCTTCCCCATCTAAATTACTACTTCTCCATGCGTAGCACGGGCACTTTCCTATGCAAATTCAATTAAAAAGATCCCCCTGCAATACTAACTAGAAGTGTTACAGGAAAAGGAAAAAAAAACATTACTACTTCACATGTTCAGAAAGTAAACCATCCATCATCAGCATACCTACTCCAGTCCTAGTCCTTTTACCAACACAATGTAACTCATATACCCAAACTGAAGTCAGCTATTACAGCTAATTGATTTTTATTTGGCCAGTGTATCATTTTTCCATGGAATTGATATAAGTTATTCCAGTTAAAAAGATCCTCTTGCTAGTATAAACTCCATCTAGTTTGAGTATTTAGGATTTTTTTCCCCAGCATGCTTACATCCACCCTAAGACTTCTGCCTTCCTAGTCATACGCAACAAAGGGTGAGAGAGGGTGAAAAAATAGAGAAATGCAAATCATGTTCCTGACTGACAGTACCATGCAAGCAAAATCTGTAGCTTTAGGTCTGTCTTCAGAGGAGTTTTGCTACAGCAATGTGCGTTAACTGCAAAGGAATTTCAAACAGTTTGAGCAGTAAGACCTGTCAGAAGATATAAAGGGAATTATGTTATGCTTTTTTCTGGATTTCTAAAATTATTTGACGCAAGTCAGGCTATCACTGGATGCCGTCCAACTTGAATATCACATTCATGTATGTTAACAGGGACAAAACCTCTGGTCTGGGCAACCAGAACACGTTATGTTGAAAGTGGTACAAAAGGACAACGGATTCCACAGGGGAAATTCAGGGTATGCCAAATAAATTCTACATCTTTCTTACAGCAGCTGCATAAGACCTCTCCCTGGCCTTGTCAAATAGGGTTAATGTTTAACAGCTTTCCATTTTATCAGCACTTTCTCTGTGAGCTTTAAAATAAGCCCCTAATGTGTCACAGACATTCCAGATTAAACTTCGTTGAAGTTACAGGACTACTTCAGGCCTGAACCAACAGCTTTTTTCTTTTAATTTGGATTCAATAATTTTAATCCATCTGGGGAAAAGTCTTCCTGAAGAATGTTCTCTTTTTTTTTCCTTTCTTCTTTTGTGGATCCTGTTCAGATGGGATTTTTAAGAAGCCTGCAAAAATGCAAGCTGGGAAGATTTAATCCTGAGAAGACTTCTTGACAGAAGTGAACCAAGTTCTGCAAATGCTGATAGACAATACTTATCACCCCAAAGGGCAATACTGACATTACTTCACTAGAAAGTAAAACACAAATGTGACTTTCTCCCCTCCAAGTTGTAACACCTGCACTGTTTGCCAGAATTGCTTTTTGTTAATAAGCCATCTGCACAGTTAAGATGTAATAATGATGTAATTACCAAAATAACAGCTGGTGTAAACTTGATGTAAATGTATGATGGATTTGTGTATCCAGCAAGAATGTGGTGCCATAACACATTATCCAGGATGGTTAAAATGTTTATAAAATGTGCATATGAAGTAGCTGAAGTATAAAATTAATTGTTACAGTGCTGCCTCTTTCAAGCTTTCTTCAAGGGAGCTTTTGTCACTAAACTGTGCTGTCCTGTCAAGAATTATTACAGTTAAAATTGGTAAACAAGGTAACATGTTGAAGCCTTTGAAAGGAAGCAACTGCTCTCATTCTAGAAGTAAATACTGCTCTGCCTCCTGATTTCTGTGAAAATAAGTTTGACTACCTGTGAATCAGATGGCTTGACCAAAAATCAAAGTAAAAGGTGTTATAAGGATCCTGTCTCATCTCAGCCTAATGGGACAACTAACATTTCTGTTATAAGCTGCCCTTCAAGTCTTCTGACCATTTATTCAACTTCTGTTAGTCCACTGATACTTAAAATTTTGGGACTTGGATTTAAACTTTAAAACCTTACACAAATTCAAACACCCACTTACAGCTGTCAAACTACTCTTCTGTAATCCCGCTCCATTCACAGAGGAGCAGCCATGTGAAAAAAGCAACCCTCCACACGACTGGAAGATGTACATAACTCAAGAGGTGTCCAGGAGTTTGACAAAATGAAGTATAAAGTGATAAAAAAAATAAAAACCCCACACCCAACATTCAAGGAAGCCTCACTGAAAAACATCCTGCTGCCACATTTATTTATGCTTATGCCTGGGAGTTTTGTAGTTCCAATGTTTTTGACAAATGTCACTTCCCAGAATCAACAGTGGGACAGGTCTCAGAGGCTCACCTAGCTTTAACCTATTTAAAGACTCATGAGGACAGACCTAACAATTGACATTGCAGAACAGCCAGTGCAAGTCAGGGCAGAAGAACAGCATGCTGCCTTTGAGAACAGCACTTCACAAACAAGCTTCTGTTTTCTTTAACATCTAAGGCTTCTCAAACTTCAATGGCCAGCTTTGCATGAAGCATGCTGCAGCAATGCTTCTTTAGAGATTAGATAGACACAGACACCATGGAGTCCTTCATCACAATGGAAAAAATTGTAAGCTTTTGGCCTCGAAGGGATGAATTAACCCAGCTATGTTTCAGCCTGCATTTCCAGACGACATTTCAGATGTGATAGTAAGGTTACCAAATATCTTCTGTATCTCCCCAGGGCCCATCCTCCACAGGCCAAGAATCACTATCCTAATCTATTTAGAGTGGCATATTCAAGCTGACAGCTGAAATAAACACAACAGAAAAGCACTAGGAAAAAAAATGAATATACCTGTGAGCCATCTAGCGCTTGCAATGACACGGCTTCATCACCCAGCCTCCAGTATGAGCATACCTGCAGGTCTGAAATAGTTTCTAGCAAAGGGCTGTTTAAGGTCTCTGGCAACAATAAATTTAAGAGCCCAGATAAAAGACCAGTCGCTCCAAACACAATGTAAGGCAGAGACCACTGTACAGATTTCTGGAAAAAGAGAACAGAATTAGGTTGAGAGCGGTTCCCTCTCGTTCATACTGCATATTAAAGTACTCAAACTTTATAACCATTTCATCTGGCAAGTGTCTGAATTCATATTTAGCATAAAAGTTACTAATTCTACTGGTTTGTTGTGGGGTTTTGTTTTTTTTTTTTAACAACATTGTCAACACTCTCTTATCAATACTATTAGATCCACATGGATTTTGGGATGGACTTTAAAAGAAATGCCTGCTGAATTTATACTCAGTTCTTGTCTGTGACTTGCTTTTTAACAAACACAACATCACTTTGCGGTAGGGAAGTGGTATCACAGAATCACAGACATGCTGATTGGAAGAGAAGGTCATCCAGGCCAACCACCTACTCTAAGAATGACAACAGCCAACACTAGACCAGGTCAGTCATAGCTTTGTGTAACCAAGTGTTGGAAAAACTCAAAGAATGAAGCTTCCCCCCCTCTGAGTAGACTGTTCCAGGGCTGCACTTTTTGCCTCTCAAAAAGAATATTTTCTGAATTTCTTAACTCCCAAGCCAAAACTTGTGGCCATTGACCCCTGCTGAACTGTTCCATGCTGCTGGGAAGGTGCGATATTCCCTCAAGCTTTCATCTGAAGGCATACGCTCTAGGCCCCTGACCATTTTAGTTACCCTCCACTGGACCCTCCCCAGATTTTCCAACATTCTCCTAGAACAAGGAAGGAACTTGAGCCTGTGAGCCTGATGTAGCTCGGTGTGAAGTTTGCCTGTCTGAGGCAAGAGGACATTGCTAGCTCCTGATTTAACTTGTCATCCATTGTTGTGCCCAGGTCCCTTCCGGCAAGGCTGCTACACAGTCAGGTGGTTCCCAGCCTGTACTGACCATGTAGTTAGTCCACACCAGAAACAGAATTTTATTCTTCTTGTTGGCCTTCATGAGATTTCTGTTGGCCACAAAGGTCCCACTGGACTCAAGATCTACCATCTAGTGTGTCAATCACTCCTCCATATTTTACATCCTCTAAAAATATGAGGAGGATGTATTCTGTTATATCTTCCACTGGTCACCAGCTACCAAATACTGAGCCTGTCACTATGCCTTTGAGCCTGCTTGTCCATGCAACATTGAGATCTAGTATTCCTTTCATCCAGGACACGCTACCTCAGCTCTCAAGCAAGAATGTTGTGGGACAGTGTCAAAAGCCTTACAAAAGCCTTTCCCGCTCTCTTCCCTTTTCTCATCCATATTCCCTTCTGCAGTGAAATGGCAGATTATCAAATTAGACTGGCCTAGTCTGATTTGAATTGTCCTTAGTAAATCCACATTCACTAATCCTGACATTCTTGGCCTCCACATGCTCAGGAACAGACTCCGAGAGGTCATGTTCTATGATCTTCCCAGACACTGAGTTTGAGCTGCTCAGCCTGTAACTCCCTGGATCTACTTTCTGATCTTAAAGACGCATATGGCACTAGTGTTCCCCCTCCACATACACACAGTTATCAATGACCTCGCTCTACAACAGCATTTATCACAGATGATGGACACTTGCCTCACTATCACAGCCAGCTCTTTCACCAGCTCTTACTGAATCCTATTCCCACAGAATGGAAAGCTTCCAGCTTCAAGTGTTCTCAAACCTATTGTTCCTCCACTGTTGGAGAAACCCTCCGCTTCCTCAACTGTGCTGATATGCACAGAGTCTTAGGGACAGGCTTCGCCTATGAAGGCTAAAGCAAAACAGTTGAGTATTTCAGCTTATTCCACCTCATCCACGAACAGGATGTTGATCCCATTCAATGTTGGGCTAAACATTTTCTTTAAATTTCCTTTAGAAAAATGGCATTCCTATTTATGCTTCTTGCTAGTTCATTTGTTATTTAAACAGGGTTATTTTCACTTCCGTGGGACCCCTTCAGACATGATGATCCAAGATTCGTGCCTCCTGCAGTGCCAAATTTCTGCTAGATACAACATAATGGATGCCCCAACTGCTACATAAAAGTTACCTATTAAATCTACCTGGGACACCTGCACCAGCCCTGGCTTCGCCTGTTGTACCTCGGCTGTGCTCGCACTCTCACCTACCCAACGCTTCATTCTGCAGATTAAAAGGCTCACTGTGCTCATCTGCCCTTTTGCTAGCTCTCTGCCTGACATAATAAGATGGCAAATGGCAGAGAGGAAAGTTATTCCAGATGAAATCTGTCACATTAAAGGTATTGTCACTTGACCTCAGCAAGCAATCTGTGGCACACTCTTCTACCTGCATACACATAAGACTATGAACTAGAAGAAAATAACAGTATTGTCCCCACGTTTCAGAATTTTTCTTCGCCTTGACAGATTGCTACAAAGAGTCTGCTCAAAAGCCTTGCTGATGCACAAGGTCTCCGCACCATCATCTTCATTCACCGAAAGATAAACCACTTTGCTGATAATTATAATCCATGGATATCCGATGGAAGTGCGCTGACTGTAAAATTAATTTATTCTCAGAAATAGGAGTTATGAGTTATTGAGCCCATATGCTTTATCTTGATGCAGTAGCTCCTTTAACTGTGTGAGGTTTTTTTGCTATTGCTCGCTCAGGGTTTAAAACTGGGTATCATCATATTGGTATTTTGAAATTACGATACCACTGAAATCTGCTAGCTAAGTCCTAGAATTCTTAAGAGAGCTAAAACACCTTGTGAACTAAATAACATCGAGTTTCTGTTTAATCCCACAGATTATAACACAATGACTTTCTCTTACTACAATACTATTAAGACATACATAATTTATCCAAAATATTCCCACATCTGCAGGCCTCTGATACATCAGAGCCACAAGCCAAAAATATACATAACAGTGAAAAATTCAGACAAACCAATGAAGGGACAAAAGGAGCAATGATTCCACCAACTCGGGAAAACATGGAGCAGGCACCCATTCCAACATTCCTAAGAAGAAAATAAAAATCATTAATCAGTGACATTTGCATTGGAGAAATTATGAGTTTTGAAAAGTGTCATTGAGCAAGGGAAAAAAAAAAATTCAGTCATGACCCTGACCACATTAATTGGCAGAGTCAAATGTAACTAAATGAATCCCAAGGCAGGAATTAGAGTACATGCTTTGTGCTCAAAGAGAAGCAAAAATCTCCTGCATGTTCAGAATTCTAACGTACACACACATACAGAGGTGTGAAAAAAAGTGCAGTTTCAGTTAATGTACCTTGTGTCTGCCTGAAACTTTGGCTAAATTCCTTTATCCAAATCCTATCTATCAGAAGATTTGCCCACCCATGAAAAACACCACAGTACAGTTTCATTGGTGGCTGGTCATCAACAGTAATACCTGGTTAAAATATCTAGTAAAAACTGCACACACGACAGATGTTTGTCTGCTCTCTCAGCACAAGTACAGGGTACTTCCTCCTCTAGCAAGCAAAACCTTACTGTTGCTTACATATGGCCTATGAAGCACCAAGCTACTTTACAAAGCTTATTGACCAGTCATCTTCAGTGTTACTGGTTAAACACATATGAATGTTTAATAGAACTGCCCAGTTTTTAAAGCACTGAAAAAGTTACAGACATCACTCATTAAAGAAATATCAGCAATACTATTGTTATCCTCATCAGTGGAGAGGGCTGTGTGCATACCAAGCATCTAAAGGACTATTTTACTGTTATTTAAAGAATATTGTTAGTCTGAAGAGAACACTGCAAATTTAAGGGAAAAGGAAGTGAGAAGAGGATAAGGGAAGTTCTTCTCCCAAGTGGCTAGCGACAGGACAAGAGGGAATGGCCTCAAGTTGCGTCAGGGCAGGTTCAGATTGGACATTAGGAAGAACTTCTTCACGGAAAGTGTAGTGATGCATTGGAACAGGCTCCCCAGAGAGGTGGTTGAGTCGTCGTCCCTGGAGATCTTCAAAAAACGCATAGATGTGGTGCTCCAGGACACGGTCTAGTTGGCACGGCGGTGTTAGGTTGATGGTTGGACTTGATGATCTCAGAGGTCCTTTCCAACCTTAGTGATTCTATGATTCTAAATTTAGCATATTAAACTACAGATAATCATTATATGTAACTGAAAGTCGCAAATGAAAAGGTACAGTTAATAGAAAAAAGTGATAGAGAAGTAAAAAGCAATCAGGTAAGAGAACCAGAAAAAACAAGACCTTAAAATTAACTTGTGTTACCTGATCACTGTGGGATAAAGTTCTGAGGTGTAGATGTAGACAACGTTAAATGCAGCACTGATTGTCAATTTCCCCAGCAAAGAGAGAGAGCGACTATTCACCACTGCAAACACTCCAGTATCTGACAGAGAAAATGTGACCCTTGTAAGGCTTTCAAGCACTCAAATACATCTCCAATCATTTCAATCACACAACAGTATGGAGTGAAAAGGAATCTACTTAAGAATCTGCTAAGACAGCCAAAGGTTTTTCTATTAAAGGACACTCTTTGTCAGAGTGATCTCTACCTTCAGGAGAGCTCTCAAAACTCAGAGTATCCAAGGAGCTTTTAGAGCAATGGCAGAAATCATCCAACATAATTTATACTCTGTGTCTACAGATTTATTACCTCCTTCTGTGCAATCAAATTTGTACAAAGAGGAAAACTCTCCATATAACACACTATGAAAAAAAAAACCGTGAAAAAATGGATTTTAAATTCATAGCAGACTTGCTACTAGCCCAAAATTGTTTCCATTCTATTAAATACAATCCAATAGAAAACAACTGGGTTAAATGACTGAATAGTCCCAGAAAATACAGAATGGAACTATTGCTCAATATCAGAAAAAAGAGAAATTGAGTTTTCCTTTCCTTGCCTTCAATGTTACAGTAAATGATATCTTAAAGCATTGAAATACTGCATTAAGGCTCCACTAGAACATCAAATTTTAGATATGCAAGATAAAAATCCTATAAACACAGTAAAAGCTGAAACTAAAACTCAACATTTTCTGAGCCTACCACTAATAAAGTACTAAACTAGTTCTGTTGGTAAGTTGAAGAACAGAATAATGGATACAATTTTCAAAAGTGAGCAGGTTTTTTTACTAAGAGGAGCCCTATTCAGTGTAAATTCCAGAGTATAACAACATGCTTCTAACATTATTAATTTGGAAGAAAACCAGAAGAGACTGGAAGGTGCTGTAAAGAATTATACCAAATATCCCATCCAGGTCAGTTTTGTCAGAATGGCTAATGCTTATTTGCTTACACCAGGCACATCAGAACACACGTTAAATGCCTACCAAGGAAGGCTACAGCACAAGCCATTACTGCTTTGAACAAGTCATGCTCAGTAGAGACGGGTGCTTGCTTCTGGCCAGTTCACTTCCTAAGGCACTTTGCTCCCAGTTGACTTTGGCAGTTCAGCACGCAGCTGATTTCCTGGGGTCTCGCGGTTCTATCCTCTAAAAAATCTTCCTTTTCACATGTTATACTTGGATTGATACGTAACACTAACTGACACCTAGTACTAGCCTAATCAGGTATCTCTGAGCATCTGGGCTCTAGCATCAGGAATACTTCTGGAAACCTCAGTTGTACTCCGTTAAAAAAAGTTTTAACTATTAGATTCATTGCCATCTAGAATAACTTATGTATACTCTTGTCATAAATGTTTAATGTTTTTGAAGTATTTTCTCTCCTGTCCTGGTTTCAGCTGACAGAGAGTTAATTTCCTTCATAGCAGCCAGTACAGGGCTGTGTTTTGGGTTTGTGCTGGAAGCAGCGGTGATAGTGCAGAGATGTTTTTGCTGTTGCTGAGCGATGCTCACACAGAGCCAAGGCCTTTGCTGCTTCTCGCACGGCCCCGCCGGTGGGATGGCTGGGGGTGTGCGGGGAGTTGGGAGGGGACAGACAGGGCAGCTGACCCCAACTGACCAAAGGGACATTCCATACCATATGGTGTCATGCTCGGTTTATAAGGGGCTGGGGGGAAGAGGAAGGGGGGGCAGCGGCGTTCGGAGTGATGGCGTTTGTCTTCCCAAGTCACCATTACGCGTGACGGAGCCCTGCTGTCCTGGGGATGGCTGAACCCCTGCCTGCCGTGGGCAGTGGGGAATGAATTCCTTGTTTTGCTTTGCTTGTGCACGTGGCTTTTGCTTCACTTATTAAATTCTTGTACCTGAACCCACGAGTTTTCTCACTTTCACTCTTCCAATTCTCTCCCCCTTTCCAATGAGGTGGACTGAGTGAGTGTCTGCGTGGTGCTCAGCCGCCGGCTGGGGTAAAACCACGACATCTCCTTATGATAGGTGTCATACACACACAAATCTTACAAGCTGAGATGAATTTATGTACTTAGCTTTCAAAGGAAAAATTGCTCATCATGCGGTTTTGTTTCTATCATTTTGAAAAACATCCAGAAATGAAGAAATGAACATTAGTGTGCCTTTACAAAAAAACCCAAACCAAATACATTTAACTTCACATTTCTTAAAGACCCCTTGCTTCAGAAAATTTTCAGAATGTTCTGTGAACTATAGATTTGTGGCCACGTTACTAATACCACAATCACACCAGCCGTAAACATTACAGAGCAGTGAGAAAAAGATAGAAACTTGTCCCAAGGTTCAGTTCTTAGCATCTTTTGACATTGGATTTTCACTTGGAGAGATACAGACAAGTTGCATGGGTACTGCTTACACTGACCTATCATTTGGCTAATGGAGATACCCAAAGAGACATAATTCTTTAGGATCAAGTCAGAAACACTGGAAAGGAGCAACTGATGTGATCAGAAGTAAAGGGCAGAATCTGAAGACAAACATTCAAATACAAACCTTTCTAGTAAGCTTTCCTTAAGGGCTTAGGAAGGTTGCTGCTTTTTCTTTTTGCAAGTTAGCTTCTCTGGCTTCAAAAATTGAGACTTGCATGTGGTATGAGCCTAACCTACTGGCAACCACCAAATTCTCACACTGTAGGATGCCAACTTCTTATCATGCACTCCAGAAACAAAAAGAAATATTTACCTTTCTTCTTAGGCAGAAACATGACAATAAGACAAGCCAATCCTCCCAGGAACAGAAATGCACTCAATGTTCGTTTCCGACCAAACCTGATACGCAAGAATAACAAAGCTTTATTCTGCATTAGATCTGTAGTTTGCAGAGCAATGAGTCCTCTAAATTCACGTTGCTTCTTTATTTGCAGTTGGAAATTCTGAATGTGATCTCACAAACACTTCCTCTCACTCTGTTTTTAAACAAGCTTCTAGCGCACTCTTAACAAAATGAACATCAAGAAGTCTTTACGCAGTGGCTGCCAATTTCTAGGATTTTGATTTGCGTCCCACTGTGTGCACATGTTTGCAAAATTCCTCAGGAGACACGCAGAGAAGAGACTGGGAGGTGAATTCTACAAAAAGTAAAAGACATTTTCCAGAGTATCATGGCTCAGGAAAAGGCTAAACATCTGAATCAAAGCTCTGCTCCCATATTAGTGCACACAGAAGCTATTACACAAAACTACAGACAGCTTCGGTTGCTTTTAGTTGTGGTAGCTTTGGCATTAATAGTGAGAATGGAGATTACAAGACAGAGGTGGGAAGAATGCCATCTTGTGTTAGCATGGAGTCAGCACAGCTAGGGTTCGACAGATACAGGAGATCAGCTTCACCTTCGAGCCAAATTTAGAGGGTTCATTAATAAGTGAGCTACTGAGAACAAGGTAGACTGCTGTTACTTGAAATACAGACATATAATTGGCACTTTGAATTAAAAATGCATTTCCCAGGAGAATATTATGAAGCAGTAACATTGAAGCAGGAAGCCCCACACAACAGGTAAGCTAGGAGATGCAAATATAAAGGAAACCTATGTTTGAGGAAAATTATAACAAAACAAAACCCTGAATGGGTTAATAAATTTCATACTTACCATTTTTGGTTAATCAAGTAAATACAGATTGGGTATGCTGGGATTTCTATCAACCCTGAAAGGGCTAAATTGGCATAAATACTTCCACCTAAGTCACCCACATTAAGGGTAAGACCATAGTAAACCAAGCTGCACACAAACCTGCAAAAGACAGAAAAAGAACAAAATCAGAGCTGCTGATTTGCCTGTCAAATCAAAGCACTGGTCTGGCACAATACACTATAAACTATATTTAGTGTTTCAGAAGATACGTCTAAAAATGTTTCTCTGCAAGTGTATGATGCTTCCTAGGGAAAGAAACAATGCTGTCTCTGCAGACCCAGTTCCTGACTTATTAGTCAGTTAAATTTAAGACTACACCTAAGAAGAATGTGCATAAACCAGAATAAAGTTAAGATATGATCATGACTATTATTTGACTTGAGAAATTATGTCTTTGTCCTTTTTGTTTTTATCAGGTTTAACTTTAGTCCATACTTTCCCAATTGTATGTAAACCCTTTCTCAAACAGTTCAGATGATACTTCTGCCTTCTTTTAATTTCTACACCCTAGCTTTATTCTCCAATTATGATTTTTTATTTTTCTTTTGTAACCCTGACTGGCTGCCATCTTTACAGAGAGGAAAGGAACAGGTCACTAATTCGTTCCGCAGAAAATCAGCAATTCTCATTTAAGGAACAGAAGAATCAACTATTCTGCAGTAAACATTTGGAAAAGCAACAGGAAAACAGCTGTCTTGTCTGCTGACAAAATAATGCATTTTTTTTTTCCCTAATCAATACATCTTCCCCAAATATATGCATTAAAAAAGCAACTGTATGAACAGTAATGCCACATACCATGTCATACATAAGGTTTATTTCAAAATGGCAGCAGAAGACCTCAGGGCTAGCAGAGCTATCTGAAACAAAATAGGCACTTTTGGAGAGTTAAATTTCTGCTAGTGGCGAGAGGTAGTTCCTGCTCCTTACTACAGCAACTGCTAGCACTGGCAGCACTTTCTCTTAAGAAAATAAACTCATTAGACAAGGTAGGCCACCCACCTGCTAATGGTAATGGGCTCCTTACACACAAAACAAAGAATAATCCATGTGACTGAGTACTGACACGCTGCATAGGGCCAAAGAGGATGACAGCATGACTAATCTCAACAGCCTTTGAAGGTCAGAAACGAAGAGGTAGTTCTCAACTATTTTGAGACTCAAAAAGCATGACAGAAATGCAAAGATAAAACACAAATGCAAAGACAGTAAAAATGGCTTCATGTTAGAAACTTACTAAGGAAATACTATAACACAAGGATCTTGTTTAGGTACAGTGTCCCTAATAATACAGGCCAAAATGAAGTACAACCTGCAGGGTAAGCCAATTCTCAGCAACATGTTCTCTCAAAGACATAAAGAGGCAACAGTAGCACAGCTGGGCCTAAAAATCATTTCAAGTACCAGGTAAACATCATGATCAAGGTGCGCCCCAAGAGAATCTTATATCGGAACAGATCCAGGAAGCTGCCAGCCTCTCTGGAGCTCCTCTCTGTCGGGAGTTTTAATGAAAAAGTGCACTTCTGCTTGCGGTTCCTCTTCGCAATGAGGTAGAGGGCATCTTCTGCTTCATTCAGCCGGCCTTGTGAATACAGCCAGCGAGGGGACTCTGGAATGAATCTGAAACACATATACATAAACAGACAGCTTTAGGGTTTCTCTCTTCTACGAGGTTGGACTTGTCTATGCAAATATCCTGAAAAGTGTTTCAGTCAAAGGATTTTTCAAATGACCCTTCAGGTATAGAATTCACTTATTGAAACAAAGACAAAGCATGTTGAAAGGAAAGGGAACATCAGTCATATGTAATTTAGGTACCAAGAAATTACATTGAGTATATACATATACACACACACACTAGTACAATACAGTATAATTTGGACTCTCTTTTGGAAGAATTCAGAATTAAGGAGGCACCACATTGCTACAAGTAACCACAGGATGTTTTGTAACACTAATTAGTTGTCTCCTGTTCCTCAGTTTCCAAATTTTCCCCAAATTCTCTCCCGTAGACAGGAAGGCAGAGACCGTGCAAAGGTCATACTCGTACTCCTCATGTGCACTGTTCCCTTGATAGGTCTATAACTCCAACACAGCCTACAAAACAAATCATCTTCTATTACTTTCAGATTCCCAAAACTAATTTAAACTTTAGTCTTCTGCCAGAAGCTTTTTAAGATTTTTTGCCTCTGACCAGAAGTGACATTTTTCCTTTAAAGAAAAGTGATTTTGTGGTTTCATAAAAGAAAATAGCTTAGAAAGGAACATGGTTTCTTCCCCATGATAAAAAAAAAAACCTGATAACATTTTCTGCACAGGGTAATTTTTAAGCAAAGTGGGAGGGAGGCAGTGTGAAATTTGGAATAAAAAAACCCCTTTATTACAGTCAGATAGGCCTCTGAGCACAGCTCAAGTCCCAAGCATAAAGCACTTCAAAAAATTTATATATCAGTCTGAAAGTTAATTTCTTTTTCCAGAAGCCCCAAACACCACTTTAAGGTTTGAAATATTGGAAGTGTCATCTCTACTCTTCTCACAAACAGCCTCTAAGACCTTTCCTTGAGCTCTGATGCTTCCTTTGAAACACTGTGTTGACTCTTTAGCAAAGAGCTTTATTCAGAAAGTTAGTTACTGAAGTTAAATCAACATTGGAAGGAAAAAACCCTAAGTCTAAACAGCAGCTAAAGTTATGTTCTTCTTGAAGTTACTGAGATTTTGCTATCAGGAAGTATATCAGAAAGAGCAGCACACTGCATCATACAGCTTTCAGTGCTGAAGTTCACAAATATAAAACCCCTACTATCTTAATAAAGAAACCTTCTTCCTATTCCTTCCTAATCACATTTGAAAAAATAAAAGGAAGCTGCCTACTTTCTTCTGCAATCACCTTTAAGACTGTATGTTCAAGCAATTTTGATGCTGTTCTGTCTGTGTAAGCACACTAAGAGAAACATCATGTTATCACATAACAGCAAAAACATTTCTGTATCTTCTAACGTGTATATAGTGTCTTGCAGCATACCAGAAAACAGTTTGGATCATCTACCTATATCATTTAAAGAACAGGATGTTCTACATCACTCTAGGGAACGTTCCCATCTACAGTAACCATGCATATACAATACAATGTACATTTCATTTTCAAATACTGCAGCACTGCTAGTTAAAGAAAGCACAGAACATGGGGTGGTAAAGGTTGAGAGAAATACCTTAGTTACACCATTTCATACCACCCTAGAAAACTACCTTGACTTTGTAGTTTGGTTTTTGCTTAGTTTTGGCTTCTTTTTTTTTTTTAAATAATTTTTATTTTTGTCATCTTTCTTGATGAAACTCAGTTTGAAAAATAACTTACAGAGAGAGAAGAAAGACAACTGTTCCTTCCAGGTTAACGACAACAGCCAGAATCCTCCAGGAACGAATGAAGTAGCCTAATAAAGCATACTGGGCAATTCCCACAGCAAAGAACAAGCCACCAATAGATCCTGATACACAATTAAAAACAAAACATTATCACTTCTTTAAAGAGTACTATTAACTCTCAACACATGGAATCAGACAAACTAACACTTCATTAAGGAAAATTCACTCAGCTATCCAGGCAAAACTACAGGTATTCGATCAAAAAAAAAACCATTCTTTCTCCCATACAGGGCAGAAGTATGACCTTCAATTGCAAAGATCAATACAATTCCAAAAAGCACCATTCTACATCCTCCTCAGCCAAAACAGCCCCTTAAACCATTAAGTCTTCCAATTCCAAATAAGTATGTTTCAGCTTTTTATGTGTAAAAACACAAACCATTGGAAAAGTGGTACTGTTAGGACTATATAGTATTTGTTTGTAGCTCTCATGACTTGTAAGATACCCTGTTTTAAAATAGTGTCAGCACAGCACTTCTTTGTCATTTGTCACAGACTAAGTCAGGCCCAAGGGCTGTAACAATTTATACATATCATACCTATAAAGACAGCTTTAACATCAGCAACCAAGACAGTAAAGTGTGTCTGTATCCTTTGCTCTAAGTTCTAAGGTCGATTACCAAATAGGACATTTTTTCTTTTTTTATATATAAAAAATAGTCATCTCATTTTCCCATTTTATAAAAACCACTTTTGATTTGTTTTTGAAAACTGCCACGAAAGAAAGAATTAATATTTAGCATACAGACACTAAGCTCTGTTTAGCAGAGTCCAAATTCTGGTGGATAGACCTCAGCTATCAGGACCCTTGGATGAGTATTTAGCTGTGTAACATTCACAGGGGATGTTTCAACTGCATCTTTGTCAACTTGAGTGATGCAGAAATCTGAATGGCCTCAAGGCATCTACTGTGCTTGTCTAAGGTTCATATTAAAGCAGGGCTCAAAGACTGTGGTCACACAGATCCTCAAGCAGAGCTGAGTTCGCAACTGCTATGGTGTTAGCTCTGGTGTGCATCAAGCGTTGAGAGACTGAAATCTATAAATTCTAACAATAAAGACACTGACACTCAAACTTTACCTGCTAAAGCCCAGTAGGCAGTACCCACACACTCATTCAGTAGAACAAAGGCCACCAGTGACATCCCACCATTCATCATCCCTACCAAGAAGCGAGAGATGGCGAAGAATTCATATGAGGGTGAGAATCCATTTGCAATGGCAAACAAGATGTCCAGGGCAAAACCTGCAAAACAAGGCAAATGGTTTTATTTCAGAAGAGTACCCAGAAGCATTTAACAGTATCTTTACTTGGTGTTTAGTGGCATCTGCCCTAAGTAATCACAGTCAACAACTACAACACACTGCTACATACCACAAATTTGGGCAGAAATTTAAGTCAATACCGTGGCGGGGGCGGGGG
>VWZZ01005486.1:212660-234578 GCA_013399095.1 Psophia crepitans
GAGGGGGGGGGGGGGGGGGGGGGGGGGGGGAGCGGGGAGAAGAGCACAAAGGAGTGGTTTCTGATACATAATTTGCAGTACTAAACCTTCAAATTCAGTTCACGGCAAACATTTTTTCCACATACTCAGAACTACTGTCTTGCTCCAGTTAAGATGGCTTGTTGTTTATCCTGATACAGAAGCCACAGATTAAACATAAGACCAAGTATCTCCCCTCATTCTTGGAAAGGAGCTCATACAAACTAGAGAAGAGAAACATTACCAGGGAACAGTACATAGGGAGTTTGCACAGCACAGCAAGCCCACTTTTATCTGCTTTGAATGAGGTTGATTCCTTTTAAAAAAAAATAATCACTTTTTTAATTCTACATGCTCATCCACTGACACAACTTTGTAAATACATACACAAAAACATGAAGTTCCAAATGTTTTTCGATCTGAGGACAGCAGAAAAAGCTTATAAGGTTCAGAAAGCAATGAGTATCACAAATACATAAAAATTAAATCATGCAGACAGGAGATAAAAGGTGCAGCAAACTCCTAGCAGGTTATACATGTAAGAACATTGCAAACAAATTACTAGAAATACTAATTGCAACCTGTGGAGATCCCATGAGCATGAAAAGCATGAGTGTAAGCCCTTATGGTACGATTTCTAAAACCAGAACATATTGATTAAACAGTCAAATATCAATTTCTTGCCCCTACTTATAGTTCTGAAGCGTACTAGAAGGACAGAAAGCCCCCCACAGAACATTATTCACTGCTGCATATCAAGCTCTCAGCAGAAACTGGGCTCTTGTCACGGATCTGAGACATGACACCTCCGCTTCATTAATTTTTTTTAGATGGCAGTGGTTACCTGTGAGATAGACTTTCTTCCTCCCGAAGCGATCTGAGAGCTGACCAAAGGAGATTGCTCCAACAAACACACCGCTGAAGTAGAAAGAACTGGCAGCACCGACTTTGTACGCTGTGTTGCCAATTAAAAACCACTGGATGGAGAGGAGAGAAAAAAAACAAACCAAAAAATAACAAAAAAAAACAGAATTAACCAGAATCCACCAGAATCCAAGCACTTCACCTACAGCTAATAATTGGAAGGGGATGACAGATACTTTAAGGTGACACCAGTCACCAAAACACAACTGCTGTCTCCCAGACTTACTGGGTGGACTAACCAGTTGCACAGGTCCCCCAAATCAAGCGCAGTCTTTGATTCTGATATCAAGGACAGATCCCTCGTAGAATATTGTCATTTTTTCAGCTTTCTCCCATTCTCCCTTTTACTGCCTTTT
Source organism: Psophia crepitans (assembly GCA_013399095.1). NCBI lineage: Eukaryota > Metazoa > Chordata > Aves > Gruiformes > Psophiidae > Psophia > Psophia crepitans. The sequence continues at coordinate 213,959 of VWZZ01005486.1, forward strand.
CTCACATTAATCTATTAGCTTAAACAGACTCAGTCCTACCTCTTGACACATGTCAATGCAGTGTGTAGGCATACTATGCAAAAATAAAAATTGTGGTTTATGTCCAAAGATAATCCTGCATACGTTCCTCCTCATGAACTGTCTTGTCACTAAGAAACACCTTGGCAGCATTAGACAGGTTTTCTGATACTGCAAATACTCATCATCTTTACAGTCCACTTTGTGTCATTTCCAATTCTTCTCAATTCCAAATACAAACCTGATCTTCATATGTTTAATTCCTACAGACTTAATGTCTCAAATTGAACCTGACAGGAAATTTTTTTCTCCCGCAAAACTGTAGAATGAAAATATGCCACGCTCTCACTGTTCAAAGGTATTACCTTTTGTATTCTAAAAAATTCAAATCTTGTGTTCTTTTCTTTTTCTACTCCTCTTGCATCTTGAGATAATGCTTCCTCTTAGCGACACCGAACTTTTCTTCCTGTGCTGGTAAGCTGGTGATTATGTCATTATCCCTGCAATAACACTCTAATCTTCTCCTCATAATCTTCTCGTCTGCTACCAAAACCCCATATGATATCCTTTCTAGCAAAGCTTCTATTATTTCAAAGCTCAGTTATAAACTAGTTCACCATGAGAACAGAGCCATGCAATTAAACTTCACCAAGATTAGGGAGCTAACAAAACAAAATAATTCAGAAGCTCCGAGAAAATAACTTGCTTACTGTCAGTATATTCTTCATTTTGAATTGTCACTTTAATGGTGAAGTGCTTACTGATACCGTAGGTAATGTGCTCATAAAGCGTCGAGACTGACAAAATTCAATTTTGTGGTCCATATGACCAAAAATCAGTTTTTGAGACTTCTCTACAATTTAAAAACAATTTTCAGAAAAAATACATTTGTATAATAATAGCATCTGAGATTAATTTTATCTTGAAATAACACGGTCAGTTTGTTTTATAAGAGCTACAAGAATTGTGCCCTAACTTTTAGTATATAAATTAAAAAAGCTGCCAACGCTGAAACTCAGTGACATCGGATGCTTTGTGAATCATTCAGGGATTAAGAAATAATTTCATTGTGAAGCAAAATTTGTTCTGCAAATTAATCTCAACAGCTAAGAAGCCCTTTAAAGTGCTCAAGGCTTTTCTACATAACGCATGTTACATATGCCTGCTATTCGTAGATCAAGTTTTTTACATCAGAGTATTTTTCAGTGTAACTTTGTAATGGTCATGTTATTAGTAAGTAATGCCACAAGATACGCAAAAGAAACCACCCTCTTAAAATGCAGAAAAAGCTTTTTTACATAGCAGTAATGAAATCAGAACGCAATACACATTCCCCAAATAAACATGGTCTCACTAAGGTCTCTAGTTAGCATAGAAGTCAATTTCCAAATAAACCACACATTCAGCTAACATTTTGAAGAGAAAAAAAAATAATACTTGAACAGTGGGGAAACGGAAGAGGCAACAAGATTTTACATACATGGACCTTTACTGAGAAGTATGTTAAAGAACTTCAAAGCAGAATCTACACAAGTTGTCTTAGGATTTCTTTTTTTAATTACTTATTTTACAAGTAAATTTTGTTCCTTACCTGCATTTCTTATCTATACCACTAAAATGAGTAAGAAACTTTATAAAATTTATGCCCTAAACCACTGCTAGACTCTACAAACATGTCTCACTTGTCAAGTTTAAGAGAATAGAAGATTCTTGGGTAAATTAAAAAGCAAAAAAGGAAAAGCCCAAAGAAAGTTTTGAGCTTTAAATAATGCTTTAAAAAATCCACCATCCATTAGGATTTCAATATTAAGAGCATCATAAGTACTCATAACCTCTTTGTTACCAGAATAAGAAGCAATGCCTGTTGTACGCAACTGCTTGGTACTACTCCAAAGCTGCCAGATTTTATTAATATGCTCATAACGAATAAAGCTAAGTGCTTTACAGGACTAATTCAGATAGTATTAATGCCTCTGGACAATAGCCATGAATTATCAAGTGGTACTACAGTTGACTCAACCACATAGCTCTAAATGCCGGTCTTGTAACAGATGTACTTGAGTAGATGTCTTGCACAGAACAATTTGACATTAGCATTAGATACTGAAGGCCCCAGGAAGGGCAGGTGTTGCACACATCAGTGTGGAGTCTGAAATAATTTCCGCAGCGACTGTGGCTAGTCCATGAAAAAAACAAACCCAGAGACACACAAAACAGAGGCCTCATCAATAAAGCTAAAGCTTGTTTTGGGACAGAATGGAGGAGTTGCTTTGTCCACATGATTCGCCACTGCTCATGCCTTCCCTCATATCTGGAGTTGCAAAGACTGCAGAAACCAGTTTCTCTCCAGCTCCTCCACTGCTTCCTAACTGCATGATGGATGCACTACACGTTTGACCCGTACAAGGGAATTGCAAGAGGTGGCCAATAAGAGCTCAGTTCCGTAAAGGATTTTGAGCATATTAGTACAATGAATGACATGATTCCAGATCAGCTGTAGAACGGGGATACAGGATCCAAGACATAATTCCACATGGAAAAGGTAGGAAGTTTTGGAGCTTTCGTCAAGATCTGCACAGCAAAATAAAGGTAGTTTTTGTTGCCAATAAAGATTGCTACCTGGAGGTAGCAGCTGTTTTCATTTGCTAATCAAAACATGCATTAATATGGGAGAAAGAAGCAATACAATCAGCTCCCTGCAACTGGCCCAATAAGATTTACGAATCACACACAAGCCAGTGAAACATGTTTCAAACTTACCTCAGAGACTATTGATGTGAAGCTGCTGCTGAAGTGTACGTGCTTATGCACCTCACTACCATTGGCAGTCAGAAGCCATTCCCCAAAAGCTCTCTGCTCACTCGCTGACTGGTTGCTACGACTCTGATTAGCTGAAGTCTCTTGAAGATCCCAGTGGTAGGGAGGAGTTGCGCCCACCAATGCAATGAGGATGGCTTCAGTGGCCACATACAGCTGCCATGAAAGACAAAAAACAAAGATGCTAACACACATCCAAGCAATGTTTCTTCTGCAATTGGATCAACTCAGTATCAAAAAATATTCCTACTTTATATTTGCTTTCTACCATATATAGCCCCCATCTACCAAATATCACACACTAAAGAACCACACTTCAACATAGTGTGCATGTTTTATCTGTGGATTATTCAAGAGAAAAAAGTTCCCCTCCTGACAGCCTTCCCTCAGTCAGAGGGCCTCCAACTCCCACGCATAGCAAGTACACCTCTTGCAAGCACAAAAAAGTTTTGTTAACACCAAGATGACAAAATAAAACTATTATTTAATGCAAGTATATTACTCCACTGCATCCTTTTCCTCCACTTGTGTTGTTCACTCCTCTAATTTGATATTTGGAATAGATCTCCTTCTCACTGTTTCATATCTAATCTTTCCTAGTTTTACCAAAACTCTTTCTTATTTTTTAAATCTTCTATGAACCTCTTTTACAGTTAGAAAAAAGACACACATGTGAATGTACATATGCATTTTTTGTGTATCTACACATGGATACATACATACAAAGTCTAAGTACAGTGATTTACAGCTGGCTTTGTTCAGGAAAGAATAAATAGAAATGCTGGAAATCCTGACATTTCAAGACTGATCTAGAGCTGGGTCACTGCTGCTTGCTCAGAAGAACATTCACAGGCCACAGCTTTAACAGTCTACATTGCAGCTTCATCTTAAAACCCAGTGTTTTTAGACCTGTTTGAGTGTAGAAGAGCCAGGAGTTCTGCAATGGAAAACAGATGATAAAGTCTTCTGAGACAAAAGCAGTTGCTGGTAACAGCACAACCTGCACCTCCACTCTCCAAATAAAACTGTCTCTTGTCTCAAGCCCTCACTGAAGAACAGGAACTCAGCACAGTAGCTCCTGACAAAAAGAAAAAGATCCTGTTGCTTCTCCTGCCTACTTCTTCCATAAAACAACCTCAGCCATGCCACTCCATTCCTCAAACCTTGCTTGAGACACCCTGAATATAGTCCTTGCTCCGCTCCTAGCATGTCCTCTGTATGTTCTTGGGATGAATCTACCCATAGAAAGTGTGTTCTCTCAGATGGCTGCTGCACAAATAATTCTCAAAACTGGGAAGACCACAGATAGGCACAAAAAGTCTTAGGACGTATGAATTCTGATGCAAGCAACACCACATAATCCTGTTCTGTATAACAGCCGAGCAGTTACATCCAGACTTAAATGAGAATTACTACAGATTAACAGAGACCCTTGAGTTATTACCTGAAAGCATTTTCTTTCCATCAGCTCCCTTTTGCATTCTACATGATAAACTACTACTGTAGTGGCAGGAGGTAAATAAATATTTTTAAAAATAATCTTTCCTTTTTTTTAATATAAAATTATTGAATATCAAAAAGGAATGTGGAAGAAAAACCACAACCTGTTCACTATATTACTTAAGCTAAAGAACAACTTCTAGACAGGCAATGATGAAAAGTAAGGGCCTCATCTGTGCAAGAAGCCAAGGACTAAGATTACAGGGGAAAAGAGGTGTTAAAAACTGAGTGGCCATGTTGCTAGGGATGTATGGATACGGTACTCTCAAGAACAGTTTGAAATTACTGAGAAATGAGAATTACAGGTCATGATCTGTGGTGCATCCCTGTACTCTGACTCACTCAGACAATTCCATGTCAGGACTAAGTGATAACATTCTTGCTTTTGTCTTGCGAAATAATAAACATATTTCTGAAGTAGTTCAGGAAATGAAACCCTCAAGGCATTTGGTTTAGAGAAAGAAAGCATAACACTTTTCATTTTTGCTCTAGGTGAAGCCCACCCCAGCTACAGAAAACTGAATCAAAAAAATAAGTGAGTGCAGGCACACAAAGAAACACTACAGATATTTTTACAATAAAAAATTTCAGCCTTAAGCATCCTAGTGTCTGCAGCAAGCAAGGATATAACAAAGATAGAAATGCTTTCAATTGATCTGTTGAATCAGAAAAATGTGTGAAGAGAGAGATATGTTTTGCTGTTATCAAATAGTTTGTTCTATATTCAAGTTCACTGAAGTCACTGCTGTCACAAGACTATTTTTCATAGTGATCATCTGCCATATACTTTGGGTAAGGTATGGTGAACACTCTTCATTTCATTGCAAAAAAAAAAAAACCAACACAAAACAAACCCAAAAACCCCCCACAAAAAACCCCTCAAAATTAATTTATGCTTCCGAAATATTGTCTAGAAGTGGTCCTAAACATGACAAAGCAAACTCCAAACAAAGAAATTCAGAATACAACTTTTAACATTCAAATAAAGGGCAGGGGTTTCTGTTAATGAATCCAGAGATTCCCTCCTTGAGAACTCTAAATGCTTGCACTTAGCAATAACATATTTGCATAGACTGGTGATAAAGTGCTATGTAATATTTCTGTTCTGATTTGGTAACAGTTTTATAAGGTATAACATGGCTACATTATACACACCATGGCAAAGAACAAAACCTTATACTTTTCATTTGTTCTATAACCCATATAGCACAGGTCAAGTCAAATTTATGTCATTTAATGTATGACTAGAAGTCATATAACTTCTAGTCATAAAAGATTTTAACTGGTTCTACCTGGATGTTAACAGTTCTCCACTGAATTCCCTGCACTGATCTGTACTAACCAAGATGAATACCAAGCACAGGAGGAGAAGGCAGCAGCTCAGTCACTGATGATGAAATGCTGAGAGTTTTATTAGTTTGGTTTAAGTTTCTCCTGGTTACAGTCTCTATAGGTTAAAATTTTATAGTCAATGGTGTAAGGAGATTTATTAAAAAGCAACATCTTAATAACCTATAAACTTTCACTTTTTCTGCTAAATAGAAAGAATTTTAGTTAGCCATTTATAGCTATTTCATTAACAGGTTTTGAAATTGACTTAAAATTAACTTTTGAAATTAACACTTTAAAATTAATATTAACAGAAATGCCAGGATTGTCTTGACCAGCTTTCTTGGTGTTCATTTTCATAATAAATTACTTCCAAGAAAAATGTAGAATCTCTAATAAAGGCTAGCAAGGGAGAGGAAGAAAGACCTGAAGTACTTTCATTTGTGTATAATGAAAACATACACACACAAATAATTTAAGAAACTCTTTTAGACCTTCTCATTTACCCATTATGAAGCACAAAAGAAAAATAAGAGCAAGACTTAAATTCTACTAAGATATGCTTTCAACCTTTTTAATCAGCTCATTAGCAATTCACCATCAGTCTGGCCATCCTAGACAGCTGAAGCATTCACTGCTGAACAAAATAATGAGTAAGCCACTAAATTCTGACCTTTCAAATATGGAAGCTTTAACACTGCACCTTGAAGCCAGACAGAAATTAAGGAAGAACAACAAATGACCTTGCTCCAGTAGAAACCTACAGTGAAGAGATGGTTACATTTTAGGGTTAGGGTAATTTCTCCTGAACTCATGACAAGCAGCTGAAAAGCCAGAGGGCCATCCTGCGTCTGAAAGTCTGATGATCTCATCTGCTCCAAGTTATTTCAAAAAGATGATATACCTTTAAATTTGCATGATTTCCCCTCCTGAATATCTCTTTTGTGTAGAAAAGCCCTAAAACATCTTTCTGCTGCAGTTACCTGCTGCTGACAAGATGCTCTTCCACCAAAGTACCTTTCCCCTCTCAGTAGGCACAGTAAGATAGAAAACACCGTAAGACAGAAGGAAATGCTACATTGTAGTTACAAACCAAGAATCACCATGTGCAGAGGAACACAATGTAATCTCACTCACCAACCTCAATCCCACTCTGATAGGAAATATTCCCCATGAAGAATGTCACCACTATTGATTATTACACATGCAACCACACAGTGGACATATTTTGAAAGAGAACTTAGGGTTTCTGTAGAGAAACTGAGAAAACCTACCTAGTTCAGTTTTCCACCTTAAAATGTAGGCCTCCAAAATCCACAGAAAAAAGTCCAAAGTCCGTCCAAACCACACATAACTTTATTCTAAAAATTCTTCATTGAAATCTAACACTGTACAGCAAATCACAACCCTCAGAGCCTCATTGCTTACAGATTTGTGGAAAATGTCACCTTAGCTTCCCCTTCGTTCCTGTTCCAAACATCCAAACACACACATCTCGACTGTTTCATGCTCAGCATCATTTCAATAGGCAAAGGCAGCGGTAGGGATTTGGTGCTCCTTCTGCTCGGACTGTCCAGCCAGCCCATACACCGATCTGCCAGGTGACTGCTGCAAACAGCACGTGCCCAGACGAGACGTCCTTTACTTCCCATCAGCACAGGCAAACCTTTGAGTCTCGAGAGCTAATAGCTTCACTGTACAAGCCTTCTGCAAAGACAGTCCAAGTGGCAGCTAACTCCGGTGTACACCACCTTTGCCGGACAGGGCCACGGCAACACCGCGCACACTTTGTGCCTGCACTCCTGCCTATCTAATGACGACAAAACTGGTGATAGCGCTGGTGATAGCACTGCAGGATGCATGCCTAGACTCTCACCAACTCAGTGCAAGTTGGTTTAATACTTATTTTGCAGTCTATCACGAGCAAACAAATCTGCCCTTTTTCTGCCAACATGCAGAAGTGATCTTTACCAGCAAAATTTAGTGAAGTACTTTCAGCTTCTACAGATTCAGTATTTCTAGTTAAATTGATACCATTTGAGATTTCTCAGTTATTATCAATGAACCCAAGCCACAGGGTATGTCAGTCTCCTGGTAACCGGAAAGCAAAACAGAGGGTGCAACACAGACAGTAAGAAAGGAAAGTCAAAACAAATTTCCACAAAGGCTTCTCCAAGAGCAAAATATTATTCTTCACACAAGGTCATGTGAAATAATTTAACTCTGAATATGCATACTTCATTAAATTATGTCAACAGCTTTAGGTTCTTCTACCTCTTCCACTACTCCATTCTCTCAAACATCAGAATAAACAAGAAAACTTACCATCAAGAGACAGGTTGCTGCTACTTTTTGCAAGCTGGATTTCTCTACAGTACTATAAATACAGATAATGAGTTTGCTGTTAAGAAGTCAGCTGTCAGTCTTGTACTGAAGCAGAATCTTGCAAGACAATTATTCGTATGGTTTGCTCTGGGACAGATCAAACAACTTACAGGATTGAAAAGAGTTCAATAGGATTTCTCTACTGTGGTATATCAGTCTCTTGAATAAATTAACACCTAGTGTGCTATGTACCAGAGAAACATTCAAAGTTACCATAAGTACTTTTTTTTTTTTCCTCTTCAAAATAACATAGAAGGTACAGGCCACACCCATGATACTAAGGAGACCTGGAATTTGCTATAGACCTAGAATGGAGAAGCAGGTGCAACAGTGCTTTCAGCATATTACAAAATACACTTTTCAGCATATTACAAAATACGCTACCCTGAAAAAAAACCCAACCCAAACCAACTTACAGCCTTGGCCTACAAAGCATCAGGTTCAGCGACAGAAATTTACAGAAGTTTTACTATGCTTAAACAGCACAGCAACGAACTGTGTGCAGGCAGACTGAGAACACGGGTCCAGAACTGCTTCAGGCAGCATAGCCTCAAACATTTGCATTTTTATAGTATGATGGACTACATGCAACAACACTTAAGAAAGGTAAACATCCTTATCTAGCATGGACTCATATACTGCATCTCAGAGGGCTGGAACAGGACTTGCCACTGCTACGGCTGGATCACCCTCAGCAAAGGAAATAAAGTCAGCCTCACATCAGGAGTTGACAGGCCTCTGAACACGAATAAGGAAGTTGGAAGTATTATTTTTTCTGCCTTTAAAAAAAAAAAGGCAGAAAGAAAGCTTAGGTGCCTTATTAAAATATCTACACATAAACTTCCAGTTCCTTTCCACCAAAATTACAAAAAGCACTATAAATACTGCCTCTGCTTGTGCAGGAAAATTCAAGAAAATTAAATTACATTAACATGCAATCAAGTGCCAAGACCCCCCAGTTGAACACCAGTCAGTTCCCACTGAGTGGAAAAGGGGAAACATAACCCATATTTTTAAAAAGGAAGACTTAGGAAACTACAGGCCAGCTAGTCTCACCTCTGTGCCCAGCAAGATCATGGTGCAAAAGATCATGGAAAGATCATAGTTTCCTCCTGGAAGCTATGCTTAGGCACATGGAAAATAAGGAGATGACTGGTGACAGCCAACACCGCTTCACTAAGGGCAAATCATGCCTGACAAATCTGGTGGCCTTCTGCAACTGGGTTATGACGTTAGTGGATAAGGGAAGAGCAATGAATGTCATCTACCTGGACTTGTGCAAAGCATTTGACACTGTCCAGCACGACATCCTTGTCTCTAAATTGGAGAGACATGGATTTGATGGATGGACCACTCAGTGGATAAGAAATTGGCTGGATGGCCGCACTCAGAGAGTTGTGGTCAACTGCTCGATGTCCAAGTGGACATCGGTGACAAGTGGTGTTCCTCAGGGGTCAGTACTGGGACTGGCACTGTTTAATATTTTTGTCAGCAACATGGACAGTGGGATTGAGTGCACCCTCAGCGACGACACCAAGCTGCGTGGTGTGGTCGACACACTGGAGGGAAGGGATGCCATCCAGAGGGACCCTGACAGGCTTGAGAGGTGGGCCCGTGTGAACCGCATGAAGTTCAACAAGGCCAAGTGCAAGGTCCTGCACATGAGTCGGGGCAATCCCAAGGACAAATTCAGGCTGGGCAGAGAATGGATTGAGAGCAGCCCTGAGGAGAAGGACTTGTGGGTCCTAGTGGATGAGATGCTCAACATGACTCGGCAACATAGGCTTGCAGCCCAGAAAGCCAACCACATCCTGAGTGCAAACAACAGATTGAGGGAGGTGATTCTGCCCCTCTACTCTGCTCTCATTGAGACCCTACCTGGAACACTGCGTCCAGCTCTGGCATCTCCAGTACAAGACAGACATGGAGCTGCTGGTGCAAGTCCAGAGGAGGCCACAAAGCTGATCAGAGGGCTGGAGCACCTCTCCTGTGAGGACAGGCTGAGAGAATTGGGCTTGTTCAACCTGGAGAAAAGAAGGCTCCGGGGAGACCTTACAGCAGCCTTACAGTACCTACAGAGGGCCTGCAAGAAAGTTGGAGAGGGGCTGTTTACAAGGGCATGTAGTGATAGGAGAAGGGGTAATGGCTTTAAGCGTAATCTACTTAAATTAGGTATTAGGAAGGAATTCTTCCCTGTGAGGGTAGTGAGGCACTGTCACAGGTTGCCCAGAGAAGCTGTGGCTGCCCCCTCCCTGGCAGTGTTCAAGGCCAGGTTGGATGGGGCTTTGGGCAACCTGGTCTAGTGGAGGGTGACCCTGCCCATGGCAGAGGAGTTGGAACTAGATGATTGTTAAGGTCCCTTCCAACACAAACCACTCTATGGTATGATTCTATGATATACAGTTTCATCAGTACGATGTCAGAAGTGCCACTTGATTCTTCTTATGTAAAGAAGGACTTAAAGGAGAACAAAGTGCTAGAAATTGCTATTCCAGTTTATGAATACAGTGCAAACCAGCCCAGGACTGAAGTGTCTCAATGATACTGTAGAATAACATGAAGAAAAATTCAGCAACTGCTGGGGAAAAAAAAAAAAGGCAGGAATTGTGTGCTGACAAGTATTAGGCCAAGTTTAGTCCTGCTTCTACAAGCATGACTACTCTTTTGTCTGCATTTCATCTCCGCCCCCACGTCCCCTTCATATCTTCCAGCCTGCTTTGGCTATGAACATATTTGAATCACAGCCAGTATCACAAGAGACCAAAGTTCTTACCTTAGCACACTGGTTTGAGATACTGCCAAAGAATATTGGGTGAGCATCTCTGTCTCACAAGAGGGAGTTCTGCTAAGACCATGAGAACAACACATTCTCGTTTGTGCCTGGACTTCCTTGCTACCAAACGACTAAAACATTTAACTTAGTAAAAAGGTGCAGTAAAAGCATACACTGATTACTTCAGAAGTTTCTGCTATTTAAGTATCCAGACTAAAATACACGGCTGATCTGCTTTCATTCATTTATTCATTTTAAGGACTTGCCTGAGGACAAGCAAGTGGATCTACTTGTGTTTTGCTTAGTGGTTTGTTTTGTTGTGTTTGGGGTTTTTTTAATTAAAAAAGTCTTGGGTTTACTGCAATTTTAGAGCAACACGATGCTCCAGAACTAAAATAACAGTTTTTTCCCAATTTTGTGGTGGAACTCGCTAAATCAGTGATTTCCAACTTTATAGCCAACAGGCCTCAAATTCCCTGAATTACTTCTAGAAGTTCTGTGAAAAACCATTAAGAAACACAAAACTGTTGACAATCTTAAATTTACTGTATAAGGATTTAACATCTTCACTGGGAAATCTGCAGGGGTTCTGTAAATTTAAAGAGATTGAATAGCTCTGATCTTTTTACATATATATATATTTTAGAACACCAATAACTGAAGAACATACCCCAAACAGAAAGCTGGAATAAGCTATACATACAATGTTTCTCAGTTCTCCTTACCGAGGATTTCAAAAGTTTCATTGTGCCTTCCAAGGCAAATTCTCAACAACCTTCCCTTCAAATCCATCAGGATTAGGAAAATGACCGGGCGAACACAAATACAACATTTACCCAGTTTAAGTCAGAGATCATATTGTAAACAGACAAGACCTAGAAAACATGCTATTGCTCCAGAGGGACTACAGTCTTGCAAAAACCAGGAAGGTTTTACTTAATGCAAACAATACACGTGAAGCACTACATTACCTATAAGTAGAAGTAGTAATAATCACTGCAGTTTAAATAAAAAAAAGAAGCAAGTATTTGAGAGCACAAAACTTCATTTCGGTTAGAAATCAAGAGCAACAATTACATGCAAGCTGGAAACAATTATTCTGAGTTCAGTTACACATCTACCGATTCTATCACCTGAGAGAAAAGGAAACTAGAGTCTATAAAATGGAGGAAGTGTCAGTGAGGAGAGACCTGATGATGTGGCTTCCTAGTGGAAAAATACAGGTATTTTATTGCCTACAAAAACATGGTTAAGCTAGAGACTATGTGTACACATGGGCTGCGAAGAAGGAAAGGGAGATAATGTGTCATAACACAAATACTTTTAATCCATAGCCTTTGCTATCCAGTAGAATTATGCCTGCTGACTTCCAGGCTCATCTTCTGAGGGTGCTCAGAGGACAGACTGGCTAGATTGATCGTTTCAGAGTTTGCCAGGCTGAAAGTCATCCTGATTAATAGCAGAAGATGGGATTGCGTCAGCTCCCACTGAATCCAAATACCATCCCACTGAACAAAATACTGTATGTAGCAATAAATTTATTGTTAGTAAACTGAAAACATCTCCCCATATGTTTTACCCATACTCCATATAAAGATGCCGATCACCACTGACACAGTGGCTTCCAGGCACCTCCCATTCACAGTTGTTAACAAGACATTGCAAAAGCAAGGCATTCGCCCACGGCTAGAATAAAGACCCCCAGAACAGGTTCCTTCTGGCAACTTTAATCTTTACACAGAATGTAGCCTTCACTTTTTTTTTTAAAAATAGTTTAACTTATGGGGGTTTTGTTGGTTTTGGTTTTTTTGTGTGTCGTCGTGTTGTTTTTTTTTTTTTTTTTTTTTAAATAGGCAGAGCAATCTGCTATCTTCCCTCTGTTGCTAGGCCTCTAGAATGTCTGCTTCTCTGTGCTTCTCCCAAAACTCATGTTTCTTGCTACACCCATCAGCACTAATTCTGTTAAGGTCTTTACAGCACAACAGCAGCACACTGAACATCTAGGACTGAACTGCACAGAAACTGAAGTTGGCCTTCTAAGTTAAATTGCAAAAGCTGACTAGATGCATTTATATGGATACGCACACACAGAACACATGGTGTCAGTGTCAGAGTGAATGTAGTGACTGCTAAAGAGCAAGAAGACCTGGCAATTGTGAGCGACACTTAAAGTCATCTAAATATGAGCTCAATTACATTTCCTTTGCAGTTCAGATGCAATTAAAGAAGCGAAGGTGTCAAAGCTACAGGTCATGTTTCTTGTACCTCAAGCTTGCTCTGACCATACTTTTCCCCTGCAAACAAGCATAAATTTAAAGCATAGCTATATGGGTGATGTATCGGTTTGGATTAAGACACAACATAATTTTGAGGGAAGAGAGAGATGTAGGCAGCTGATAAGGTATTCATGATCCCCCTCCACTCAGGATTATTTTTGGAAAAAATGATAGCAAGTTAGCTATCTAAAATTAATCCACAAGGAAGCAGTTAGTAGAATTGAGACTTCTGCATTACATCTGAGACTTAAGTACCCCACCGCTGATGAAGCATGTCACAACTCAGCACTGCTATTTCAGGTTTTCTGCAGAATATAGCACAATGTCCGCATCAGCTGCATTCATGTTTTAAGGTTATAACTATAGTATCAGAAAAGATAAGTGATTGTGTCTTTTAAGGAACTGAAAGATCCTAGTTACAGAAAGACAGATCACACTGGGTCTTGACTATATTTCTGATTCTTCTGGCAGCTATGTTTTATTTACAGAATGCTGCTAAAGGACCAAGAAGTCTTGGTTAGCATCTAAATAATTCAAATGAGATGTAACATGTAACCAAAGAACTACCTTTTTTCCCTTAAAAGATTCCCCTCACTTAATTGGAGCAAATGCTAGGATTAGTCTTCACTTAGAAGTTCCATCAACTTTCAGGTAGAAATATTCCCAGCTAAATGAATAGCCGCGTATCTCTGTGTGATTAGTTTACATACTTATGCCTGTCTAGTTCATTTCTCTTCCCAAGCAGGGATAAACTATACCAGAACAGGAATTATATTCAGTGATGCAACTACTCTAAAAGCCTTCATCAATTCTACAAGGAAAGCAACACCATCCTTGAGCATAAGCATGTTCTGAGTAAGATACAATGCACAAAAGGATGTAGGAATAAGCAGCTTACCTCAAGAAATAAAAATTTAGGCCCCTACTTTTTAAGTTTGTGTTCATGCCACATTTGAAACCACTCTTCCACATAAATGGCTGCACATGTTTGACACACATTCTGCAACTACCCTCTTGAGAATCAGAGGCACTTAAAATTCTTCTCCCATAGACATAAAGAAAAAAGCCAAACAGCGAGGTAATCAAAGTGATGGAATGTTACACCGAAATTCTGTACAGCCGTTGTAGTTAGAATAGAATAGAATCATTAAGGTTGGAAGAGACCTCAAGGATCATCCAGTCCAACCGTCCCCCCCCCCACCTATTACCCACTAAACCATGTCCTTCAGTACTGCGTCTAACCTTTCCTTAAATACCCGCAGGGACGGTGACTCCACCACCTCCCTGGGCAACCCGTTCCAATGCCCGACCACCCTTTCAGAGAAGAAATTTCTCCTAATCTCCAACCTGAACCTCCCTTGGACATCCATTTTATATCTGCCACCTTGCTTACATACCTTACAGATACTTAATAGTTGAACTATGTCTAAGTTACAGTGCAAGTAACATTGGATAAAAAACATTCGTCATGAAGCCTCTGGAACACCCTATCCTAGAAATTGTAATGCAGTTTGTGTAACACTCATCCGTTTCCTTCATTTTAAATTGTTTATTACATTTCAGATTTGTGTTGCATTTTCTATTCAGATAAAGTCCTAATAGTATACCTCATCAAGGACTAGGAATGAGCCATCCAATTTATGATCAATCCTGGCTAGTTCAAAAAACAGCTTAATAGACTCAAGCAAACATAAGTATTAAAAGAAGATTCACTGACAAAGTATTTCATTATTGTCATTACAACTACAGAGTGATGTCTCATGCCATTAAAGAGGTAGAATGCATATGGTGGATACATAAGTGTCAAGAAAGAGTTTAATAAGGCTATGTAAGGGATCACATCTGTAGCCCACCTGAGGATAGACTCCATTACTTTTGAATTATTTGTAAAGATTTGAGATGATCCCATCTTACTTAAGCCACATGTTCCAGAATCTGCTTTCCCTCAAAACATGTGTGCAGATGGGTTGATTAAAAAGCAGCTTTCTGCACTGAGATAGTCTAGTGATAGAAGTCATACATGATCTTGCTGCCAACAGCAAAAAAGATGTTAGCAGCACTATTCATTACGGCTGCTTTGCATCAAGAATGCCTTTGCCTTAAAACAAACTATTATTCAACGAACTTGATGCTACTACCTTAAGTGTTCTTCCATCCTCCCTTCAGTTAGTAATAAGTTCTTAAGATGGAGGAAAACACCACTCTTGGTAATTATCCATACTGCTGTGCGTTGCACATTACCCAACTCTAGGCAAGGCCTTTTTCAGCTGTGCAAATAATACCTCCCTTTTAAACTCTAACATGTTTTTAAAAGACTTTGAAGAGAGTATGAATACGCCTCCATTCTCAGATTTCTGGAGGTTCAGTTTGGACTTGGGCAATCCTGTAGCTCAAATTCACTGCAAAGGCAAATCTCTTTCAACTGTGTTATGTTGAGTTGCAAGGGACCAAGAAACTTTAAAAAAAAAAAAAATAAATGCTTGTACGCTCTCAAGCATCTGATCAAGAGGTGAGATTTTTTGTCTAGTGTTGCTACACACACTAAGACACCAAAAGACACCATTCCTTAATAAAGTTTCAACATAATTTCTTCCAAAGGTAGCAAGCACCCTTCTGGTAATCAATAGTTGTCAAGCAATTACTTTTACTTCAAAGTCAAGTCCTAAGTATTTTAAGAATTATCAACTCCCTTTATTTCTCCATCTCTCCCTTAAATATACACTGAAAATGCAAGACTAATACAGCCTCAAACGTGCATCACTAATCTATCCCCACATTCTTCAGATCAGTTAAGTCTTTGATTAATTACATAGATTTTGGAAAAAATGTTTCTCTACATCAGTAGTTATCACTTGGTTATAAAGTTAGCAACCACTGCTACAGAACATTCCTAAAAATGTTCCAAAGTCCTATTAAGTTGGTGGTGAATAAGCCAGGCATACCTTGATGCAATAACAGCTCAACAAGTTAATGAATAACAGCAGCAGGTAGCAGAAGAATAATACCAATCAGTGAAGAAGATAAGAATATGAAAGAAGCAGCACAGATGACTTACACTTAAACTAGTTTCACACTAATGACATGCAAAAACATTTTTCTGACTACAGGCACCCTGGAAGCTTTTTGGCAGAGTGTCAGTAAGTTCATTCCACAGGTTCAGCACCAGTTAACTCAAGACCACATGAAGATTGACTATCACATGGAAAGTCTCACCCAGACGTGTTTGGTAAAACTTGCCTCAAAGAAGGCCTGGGAGCTAAACTATGCAATTAGAATTCAAAAACCAAATACAATGGCAGATCAGTAGGACTACATGGTAGAAGTAGTTTACTCTAGAAATTTGTATGAGAAGAAAAACAGATGAGGGAAAATACCTATAAAGTATGAAACTCAAGAGATAAGAAACATGCAGAGATGAAAAAGCACACAAGCCTACAAGGAAAGCAAGAACAACTGCTGAGAATCTTATGGGGCAGAGAAAGTAGAGTTTAAACTCAGTATATTAGCATCAGAGATGAAGGGACTTGACACACCAAAGACAAAAATAGTTTTCACTCATTCTTATCTTCAAGAATGTAGAAATACTTTTTCTATACCAATAGGCCAATGTTAAAGTACTAGCCAACTGAGGGAGCACGTGGGAAGGGACAGGAAAACAAGCAGTAAATTGAATAATCACTCCACAGCAGAGCCAGTGACAGAGACTAACAGGAGCTCTCATTCCGCAGCCAGATGCTGCGCTTAATCCACTAAAGGAGCCCATGATTACCTAAATCTACATCACACAAAACTGATGCATTACTTACTTTTGGGTCCATCCTCCAAAGATTGACAATAAACCAGACAAAAGACTAACATTGGTCGTAGAACCTGCCTTCAATCTTGCTCTTGCACATCCCAGTGACACATTATGTAACTTGGCACCAATAAAGGAACACAGAAAGCAATCAACCACCCAAGCAGCAACCGGCTGTGTAAGTCCAAATCTATTCACATACTGAAAGACAACAAGCTTCGCATCTAAATCCCTTACAAAGTCCCGTGCCTGTATGATCTGAAGAAGACATATCAGTCAGGGGATTATCCTTGTTGGCAAAGTTCAAGAATTAAGGATAACATGAGAAGAAAGAAAACAGACCTGTAAATCTATTACCTTTATTCTTTAGTTATTCTGAATTAGTTCCACAATTTGTAAAGATTTTCTGTTTACTTCTTCCATGAGAATTGCAAATTAATCCATTAAAAACAAACAAAAGCATTACAGAACAGCTGACCCACACTACTTAAAACTCTGGGAATACAGAGCACTTGTCATGGTTGCAGTTTGTTTCAGAACATGACCAGTGCTGGAAGAAAAAGTACCTATTGCATCCTTAATTCCTCATCTTCAGTGAACATACAAATTTTCTAGCCAGTCAGCCAGTAGAACAAGCTCTAAACAATGCCTCGTTTTAAAGGATTAATCAGCTAAATCAGTTAAAAAAAAAAAAGAGAGCATGCAACAGGACAAGGAAACAGAAACATACAAAGCTTTTGCTGTTCATCATCATCATAACTTTGCAAACAAGTACAGAGTTCTCAGCTGACAGGACTGGGCATTTTAATTTTCTTTGATCATCTCATAAAGCTTTTTAATACTTTTGTCAGGCCCCCAGCTGCCAGAAGAAGACATCTTCAGTCTCACAGGTCACGACTGGAAGTTCTTGATTACTACAAAATACTGGTCAACAGAGGCAGGGGGACACTTAAGTTCCCCTCTTCCCTCCTGCATCTGGTGCGAAGTTTCCACACTGGCAGTAACCCAGCATTTGTTAGAGTAGCTGAATTCACTACAAGTAAGTTCTGGAAGAGTTAACATGGAGTGAACCAAACTTCAGTCAGACTCAAATTATACCATATGCCTGCGCCTGACTGTGAAGGTGCACTATTATCTTTATCTCCCCTTCCCACTCCCAAAGCAATAGGCACAAAGATTAAGCAAAGCTGGAAGTAAAGATGACAAACCTGGTTGCAGAGCACATTCATGCAGTATCTGAATGACATTACAGCACTTTTATCACAAAATTTGAGAGAGTTCCAGTTTTGTTTCTCACAGAATACAGAACTGAATACCCAAGACGTAGAGCCTTGTCCAAACACTTAATGCAGAGACACTGCCCCTACATTCTAAGGGTTAAGTCAAGGTAAATCAAAGAACCATAAGCAGTCTCAGCCTATCAGCTGATTAGACGAGAGCTTCTGCACACGGAGATACCGGTGACCACCTGTAGCTTTTCAAACATTTCACCACAAACAAGCCACACAGGACCTAGAAATCACCAGCCTAGGCCATTAACTCTAGGTCGTGTAAGGTTCCCGACTGAGTCGCTGACAGAAGTCACTATCTTCCAGTTTAGCTCATAGAAATTTCCATTTAACTTCACTTCAACCAGCCCTTCACCTGACAAACCCTATACTCGCTACCTGCTTACCGAGTGACACCGGGCATAACTCCTCAGGCAACGTGGCACGCACAGCATCAGCCATTTGCCCCCCACTCACCCTGCACAAGCTCACTCTGCCTTTAGACAGAGGCCACCTTTGCTCCGGGAGCACAGCAAGCTGCTGCAAGCTAAATCAAGCGCAGCAGACCAGTCACTGCCACCAGCAGAAGACCTCCACCACCACCCTTTGCACCAGGCAGCGCTCACCACAGGCGCATTCACCCAGCCCCTGGGGAGGACAAACCGCCCACAGCACCCTCGCTGTGCGGGTCGGGGCACACAGGCGCTCCCACGCGAGGCAGGGCGCTGTACCCCACCTCTGGGAAAGGGGCGGGAGGGGAAGCGGCCTCTCACCTGGAGGAGCACGGCCAGCAGGACGCACAGATACACCTGGTAGGGCCCCATCTGACCCACCAGCGGGAACGCCTCCTCCACCTCCATCCCGCTCCCCACCCGCCGCGCAGCTCCTACGAGCGGCCGCCGAGGAGCGCATCCCCGGCCCGGCCCGGGGCGGGGCGCGGAGCAGCGGCCGGGCCCTCGCAGAGGAGGAGGAGGAGGAGGAAAGGGCGTGAGGCGGCGCTCACGCGCAGGCGCCGGGGAGAGCAGTGGCGAGGCGGCCCGCCCAGGGAAGCGGAAGCGCGATGGCTGCCGTACTGCCGTTATGGGCGTTAGCGCGCGCGCGCGCGGGCTGGGCTTAGATGGAGGAGGGGAGGGCAGGCAGGCTCTCGCGCTGCTTTGGCTGCTCTTGGTCGGCAGTGGGGGAAAGGGTTGTGAGAGGTGCGTGAGGGTTGGTAGCGAGGGGTCCCTGAGGGCTGCCTGAGGGGAGGTGCCTGAGGGGGCCTGTGAGGGGAGGCGGTGCGTGAGGGATCCGGGAGCGGTGTCAGGGAGGCGGCGCGGAGGTGCTGCGAGCCGCTGGGGCGGTTACAGCGATCGGGCGCGGCAGTGGGGAGATGGGTGCTGCGCGGGGCGGGGCGGTGTTCCTCATGAGGTGCAGCAGCCCTGCTCGTAGCTGTTGGGAAGGGCGGGGGGGAAGAGGCATTGCCCCTGGCCCTTGCTTAGACAGAGACAGGGTGGTGACCCTGCAGGCTTGGTGAGAAGGCTGCGCAGGGCCCGTGCTAGCGAGATGGTTCTGGGTTTATGGCGTTCTACGTGAGCTGCGTAGCTCTGGTCCAGTTTCTTCATAAGAGCGCAGCAAAGTTACAGTCTCCACTCAGTGGGTTTGCACCTCCACTGAACAGTGTTAGCCCTGTGCCTGGGAAGCTGCTTAGGCCGTGTAAAATCACACAGGGCCCCTAAATGGTGACACACCTCAGCTTTGGAATATTCTGTAATTATAGTTTGCAGCACCCCTTGCTGATAGCTGGAAGAAATTTGGTGAGAGACTGTTATGTAGGTGCTGCTGGAGTTCAGTTCTGGACCTACACAAACCTTGCAGTTCTTGATTTAATGCCTAGTGAGGACATGCCTCCCTCTTTTACAGCTGTCTCTGTAAAACCAGAATACTTGTCACATGTCATATGAAAAGTATTTGCCATTTATTTGGGCAGCCTTCATTGTGAACTTGTGGTACATGTTCTCACTTAGAAGTAACAGGGCTGGTTTGTGAAAGAATGTGAGCTCTACTGAGTGGGGAGATAAATACATCTGCGAAATATTAACGTTCATGCAAAGTGGCCATGTGAACTTTTAATGGTCCATTTTCATTCCACCTTTACAGTAAAGCTCCAAGAAGATGAAATAACTTGGGTTGTTGAAACTTTGTACGCAGTGGTATCAAAAAACATTAGCAACATCTTCATGCTTGTGGCTTTCATTGTACGAACAACAGCTGGAGAGAAAGGGAGGGAGTTGCATCATGAGACACGATCTTTAGGACCATGCCAGGAGCCTGGGAAATAATACCATTTCCTTGCTGTAAAAATCACAGCAAATTGACAAGCATCAAAGCAATTCACTCTTAATGTGAAATTTACCTTTGTCCTAAGCGTTTCTTTTCGTATTTGAAGCTTGGTACAGATTAGAATTATAGAATGGTTTGG
>VWZZ01005488.1:0-10186 GCA_013399095.1 Psophia crepitans
CGTCCCTGGGGATAGGCCTCCCCACACCAGAGCCAGGCCCATCCCGGTGGAGGCCGCCCTGGCCCCCTCCCGTGGCAGCCCCAGGCTGTGGGGTGACCTGGGCCGGGCTGGGGGGCCTGGCCGGACGCTGCGGGACACTGGGGAGAACGTGGGGCAGGTTGGAGCTTCCGCCACCCGTCCCACTCACCCGCGGGTGCTCCCCTTCCAGGGGAGGGTCGTGTTGGAGATGAGGAGAAATTTTTTCTTGGAAAGGGCAGCCAGGCCTTGGAACGGGTTGCCCAGGGAGGTGGGGGAGTCACCATCCCTGGGGGTGTTTAGGGAAAGGTTGGATGTGGCACTTAGGGATTTGGTTTGGTGGGGAATGGGTGGTGGGGGGACGGTTGGACTGGATGTTCCTGGAGGTCTCTTCCAACCTTAATGATTCTATGATTCTGCAGGGGCTCCCAGCCGTGCAGCCGCGGCTGGTGGCCGTCAGCAAGACGAAGCCGACGGAGATGGTGATCGACGCCTACAGCCACGGGCAGCGCAGCTTTGGGGAGAACTACGTGAGTTGGCTGGGCCCCGTGGGTCTGCAAGTGGGACCCCACGCCGGAGGCAGGCGCTGGGCAGCCCGAGTGGGGAGCTAGGCTTGGTTATAGCAGGAGGCCCCTGGCTGGGTGCCCGTCGGTCCCAGGAACGTCCCTTCCACAGGACGCACCCTTCTCACAGCGGTTCCCTCCATTCCCTCTGCCTGGCCGCAGTGAAGACGGGCAGTGTCCGGCCTTGGGGCTCGGGCTGCGCTCTCCGCCACCCACCCCGTGCAGCCATGTCTGGCGTGGTTTTAACAAGAGATTGTCTTGAATTCTCCTAGGTTCAGGAGTTGCTAGAAAAGGCATCAGACTCCAGAGTAAGTACACAGTTCTTTATGTGTTCTCTCTCCTTGTAAGCTGTGTCCTGAGAGCTGTTTAGCACAAGTCCTGATTTTTCGTTAGGGATTTGGGGGTGGAAGCGGTTTGACCCTTGTCTTTTCAGATAAATGGTGGGGTTACTCTTAGCTCTCTGCCCCATTCCCCCTCCTTGCCTTGCTGACTCCTGAGGATTGCGCCACAGTCATAAAGTATTTGTCTGAACAGTGATTTACCTTTTATGCTTTCTGCTGTAGGAGATGCACAGTCCCCATTTAAAAAAAAATAGTAAGGCTCAATTTGGAGGAAACATCGTTTTATGGCTGTTCAGTTACAAAAGAGCTTTGCCTTCCCTGTTTACCTTGCAACGTTCTGCAGCCACGGCCCTGCTCCTGTCCAGACTGTAGAGCAATCCCGTACACACCACCAGCACTGCCTGAGCTCTGTCTTTCAGGGTAAACAAAAGGAGGTTGAGTGCCTGGTGTTTTGTTTGTGGGCAATCCAAGACTTAAGTACTGTGTGGGGAAGAGGGAATTGTCATTCAGACCTAACTCTTCCTCTCTGCTTTCAGATTCTGTCCTCTTGTCCAGAGATCAAGTGGCATTTTATTGGCCACCTGCAGAAAAATAACGTTAACAAGTTAATCGGTGAGCTCTGCTAGTTTTATGTGCGATGACCCTGTGGGCAATAGTCTTCAATGTTCAAATAATAAGAGCCTCATATATATATAAACTCAGCAGTGCCTACCTCTGTGAGCGAGCTGAGTCGCAGGTAGAAAAATTTCAGTGCCAACCAAATTGCCCTCAGCCTGTGTTTTCTCCCCAGCCGTCCCTAACCTGTTCATGTTGGAAACGGTGGATTCTGTGAAACTGGCAGACAGAGTCAACAGCTCGTGGCAGAAAAAAGGGTCTTCTCAGAAGCTGAAGGTCATGGTGCAAGTTAACACGAGCGGAGAAGACAGTAAGTGCCTTTTTCTGCTGATACACGGGTTCGTCCTGCTGACTTGACAGAAGCAGCCTGAGTGGGGTGGGTGGGTGGGTTTGCTCTCTTAAAGCATTTCTGTGAGCTGGGATGAAACGTCCTCATCTGTTGGCTTCTGCCTGGCTGCAGGGAGGGGAGGGAGGTCTCTGGCAGAGCTTGGCACAAATGTCCCTGCTTTTTGCCAGGCAAGCACGGCCTTCCTCCCAGAGACACCGCGGCTGCCGTGGAGCATGTTATCAACAAGTGTCCCAGCCTGGAATTTGTGGGGCTGATGACGATCGGGAGCGTCGGGCATGACCTTAGTAAGGGGCCAAATCCTGACTTCCAGGTAAGATTTTCTACAAGAAAATGTCAGCTGTTGGCTGGCCTCCCGCTGCTGTCTGTCCCAGTCAAACCAGTATGCGGCCTGGCTGTAAGCCAGACTGTAGCTGTCGATAGAAACACCTTGTTCAGAGTAGCACAGAGCTCTGAAGCGTCGGTGTTAATGCAGGTGTCAGGCTCAGTTCTGCAGCGGCCGGGTGCCCATGTGTGTTTGTCCCACCCCTTCTCCAACTGGAGCCAGAGTGTTGGTGGGGACACCTTGTGCAGCAGTTACCGTCCTGGCTGCTCTGGTCCTGCTTTCAGCTGAGGTTCCCTCGCCCGCTGCGTGCGCAGGGCTGCGTCAGGCAGAGGAACTGGTCTGTGTTCCTCGTCTGTCATGCTGCTGGGGTAGTTGGATGTCTGCAGAAGATGCGTAGACTTGTAAGTACGTGTTTTGTCAGAAACGTGGCATGTAATGGGAAGTCTCCAGGCGCCGTTAGGGTGCTGCAGAGCAAGCTTCAGTGACAAGTGTGGGACCTGCACGGTCTGTGTGAAGGAGACTTCAAAGAAAGGCAGAAACTGTGATCTGTGAAACCCTGAAACTGAGTCGGCGTGACTGTCGAGTGTCTGATCCTCTCTCCTCTCCTCCTCCCTTCCAGATGCTGCTATCCTTGCGGCAGGAGGTGTGTGAAAAGCTGAATCTCCCTGTTGAGAAGGTGGAGCTGAGCATGGGCATGTCCACAGACTTCCAGCACGCAGTAAGTCTGGTTTCCTTTTGCCGCCCCTTCTCTCAGTAACCAAAAGTACCAGCACCCACAGCGGGCACCCCAAAGTCCAGCCCAGGCGTTGCCCAAACAGGCCTTGGATGGAGATGCTGGTGGTGCTGTTCCATGAAAAACAGCTCTCCCAGTCCTGGGATAGAGTTCTGGGGGTGGAAACAGACCCGAGGTGTAGCTGCGGAGTGTGTGGCGAGCCGTCCCTGTGCGATGCCGTGGGTGCAGCCCTGCCCTGAGCTCCTCCTTTCTCTCTCTCCGTAGATAGAGGTCGGATCCACAAACGTCAGGATTGGAAGCACTATTTTTGGAGAGCGAGATTATTCCAACAAAGCAGTCGGTGGCAAGGCCCCTGCCGAAGGCGAAGGCAAACCGGAGACCTTGACCGTGCAGGGTCATTAGATGGGGGGAAAAAGTGACCTCGAGAGAGGACAGATGATGGGAGACCTCACTATGCATTCTTACCTCCCTCTGTGTCAGCACCCCATCATGGCAGTGAGAGGGAATTCCTCGTACCAGAACAGAGGCCAGAAATGCCTCATAATTTATTGTGATTGTAGAGTACCCATAGAAACCGGAAATTTTTATAACTGACCAATGATAAGAAAATGTATGGTTGAAAGTGACTGTAGTATCTTGGCTGCTCCAGGGTCGTTAAGAACAGTGACTTTGGATAACTGGGTTCAACAAACTAAACATGTGTCAGGATGGAGTCGCTAAAGAGCCGGACGCGTCTGCAGCGCTGTCGGTGATTATGTTTTCACTGAGGACTAAATTCTTCAGGAAACAAGTTATAATCTTGCCAGAGCCCTATAAATGTTTCCCCAAATAAAAGCTTTGCACGTGGTCACTAATGAGGGACGCTGACATAGAAAACGTGATCGAGACATGCCGCGACACCGGAGGGGTGACACCCCTGCGGAGGGAGGACGAGTGACAAGCACACGAGGCTGGATGAGGAGTGCGGATCGCAAGCGTGGGGGCGTCCTTCCGCTGCAGGTTACGGTGCTTCGTTCCAGGCTGGCACTGCTAGCCTTTCCCGTTGGTTCCGGGTCTGCTCAGATCTTCTGGGATGCTTTCAGCCTGCCCCTCTCATGAAGTGCTGGTGGGAGTTATTTTCATGCTGTGTAGTAGTTCTTGACACTGTAAGGGCGTTTTTTTTTTTGTCAGAATGGGGCTTTTCTGCAAGGTCCCTGGGCTACCATCAGCTTGCTGTTGCTTTTCGCGGCAAGGCACGCACCCCTTTGGTGCCTCCCCCACCCTGCCTGCATCTGTACGCTGATAAAGCTTTGCCTGTCGCAGAGGGCTGCGGTCAGGGTGGCTAGCAGCCCTGCAGTAAAAGTACTCCAGAAAGTAAAGCGTCGTTATTCCATTCTACGTTCCTCAAAACCAATCCAGTCGCCTCTGACAGAGCTCCTAGGCGCTGTCTTAATATCTTAAGCGCTGGTCTAGCCTTTACCTGTCCTGGAAGAGTGAAACGGGACTCTCACTGCCGTAACTGTTGCGTTGGGACACGAGCAGAAGCTCCTGCGGTATGTCACATGCCGCTCGGCCAGCGGTAGCTACATCCAGCCTCGTGTGACCTGGCTCTCTATGATGTTTTTGGGCTTTTCTGTGCTGTTAAGAGGAGATGGTGGTTGCCAGCAGAAACATCCTTCCCAGGCTTTTCTCTGTGTGCGTGTGGTTAAATCTAGCTGTTGGTTTCGCGCTCTGGCTATAAATGCTGAATGTAAGTGGAGTCAGCTCTACCACCAACCTGTCATAGCTGTGCGGTTTCGAAGCGACGTGCAGTCTGAGCTGCACCGTGTGCTGTTTCTTAGTCTATTAATAAAAAGTGGTGAGTTTTAATACCATCTGTGCCAACTATAAAGCTATTAAAGATGTTATTTTTATGGTCCAGCGTTGTCAGTAAACACCCTGAGTTGTCGTTGAAGCTATTTCCCCAACCTGGAGCTGCTGTTGAGCGAGACTTGCCTGTCTTATGGGTTTGAAAGGCAGCTGAGATGGAGCTGGTGAAGGAAGTGAAGCTTTCTGTCATCAGAAGGGGAGTAAAAAAGAAGCTGCCGAGCTGGCATGAGGTGTTTCTGGAGAAGCCCTCAGGGTGGCACTGCTCCCCAGGCCGGGGGAGCCCCCAGCCCTCTGAAGGGACAGCAGCTCCTCGGCTGCTGGCAGGCAGCTACCGGTCAGTAATGGGTCCCCAAATAACCCTGTTTTCTGTCTGGTGGTCGGAGTGGATCCCCTCCTCTTCCACCTCGTTCTTCCCGGAATTTCAGCACCACGCACTGAGCACAGATCCTCCTGGGCGCCAGTGTCACGATATCAAAAGCCTTTCGTTTATTTTACAGAAGAGAGTCGGGACCCCCTGTCTCCCACCCTGGTGTGACTCCCCCCGTGCCAAGGCAGCCGGGGTACCTGCGGGGCTGGTTTGGTGCTTGTAAAACGCTGGCCGGGCTCTACGCAGTGAAGGAGGAACCGAAGGGACTCGGCACCTGAGCTGACAGAGCCAGCCCAGCCCGGAGCAGGGCTGCGGAGCCTGAGGGGGTGATCGCAGACCCCAGCTCTGCTCCCCCCTTCCCCCCCAGCCCGCAGCCCCAAAAGCTGCTGCGCTGCCGCAGGGAACAGGGGATGGGTTTACGCTGAGGATTGCCCTGCCCTGTGGCTCACGTACCCCCTCGCTTTTCCCCTCTTGGGTGTTCTGCGCTTATTTCCCGAGTTGAAACCGGACGCTGGCCAAGCTTAATGAAGTAGGAAATGGTGTGAGCAGGGAGGTGGGTGTGCGCGGGTGGCCGTGGGGCAGGGCGAGGCTCGTCCTGGCTCCCGTGCCCTGGAGCTCTGGCTCGGCACGGCCGTGTTTCAGGAGCAGACTGGCTCATGGGGAGCGCGTGGTCCTCTGGTTTTCCGATCTGCCTGCTAAAACGCTTAGGGCTCCATCAGCTTTGGTGGCGGCCTCCTGTGTGAGGCCGTGGCAGAGCCGTGTGTGCCTCGGTGGCTCTGGGGGTGCTCTCAGCTCTGGGACACCTCTCTCCTCCAGCCGGGCTGTCCTCGGGCCGTGCAGGAGCGGTGGCGGTGGCTGGTGCTGGGCTGTGACAAGGCGCTGGAGAGGAGAGGGAGCAGCCTGAGCTCTGCTCCCTTCCTCTGCAGCTGTTTCTCTCACCCGTCCTGCTTCCAACAGGCTTTTCTCTTCTGACTCCGTCCTGCCCCACAGCTTCGCCGTGCTCCTCCTGCGGCCGAGGCTCCCCGAAGCCGGTGGGGCGGGCAGTGCCCCCCAGCACCTTCTGTTCCTCCTCGCGGCGCCTGCCTCGAGCCCGAGCCGGGAGGGTGCGGAGCTGCGGTGTTGGTGACGCCGGACACCTGTCCGGGGGAGCAGGGCGCAGACCACCCACTCCTTCCGCAGAGGTCACCCGGCAGATGGTGGCTGTTGGTCACTGGAGTGGAGCCAACAAGCCGGAGATGAAAGGCTCCCTGGCCTCTTAATGAACCACTCCCCGCTCAGGCACCTCGGCCCCCTGCAACCCCAGCTTTATTTACATCTATTAAAAGCACTTGGCCGGGTTACTGAAGCAGCAGTGCTCTCGCTCCCCGCTCCTCGGGGCAATGTCACTGTCAATATTTGCCTTGGAGGAATGCGTCCAGCAGACGAAGGCTCGTTTTGAGGCTGGGGGGACTCCTCCTCCCTGGTGACTTGCAGCCCTTGCTGCCGGCCCGTGGCGCAGGCGCCGGCACCTCCCGGAGCAGGGGCACAGCACTGGGTTTCCCTGCAGTCCCCTCAGGTGACACGCCCACGCTGTCCCTTGGACGGGGGTCTGCCTAGGCTGACCCCCCCCAGAGCCGTGCTGGCGCAGGGAGCGGGACTTCATGTGTGCGGTGGAGCAAAACTCCTCCCGGGGGTTTGGGGAGCATCCGTGGGCAGACTGTGAAAGGAATGAAACTGTCGATCCTGCGGGACAGGGTGATGTGCTGCTGCTTCTCCTTCTGCGGCTCCCAGGGGACAGGCTGGCTGCCCGAGGCCGTCCTCATCCTCGGTGATGCGGGTGCTGGGGCAGCAGCCTCCCCTGCCAGAGGCACGCTCTGGCACTGCTGAGCTCCGCAGGCTCCGGTTACCCGTTAGGTGGGAGCCCGGGCACCGTTCGCTCCCCTCCCTCCACAGAGCCAGGCTTGATTTATCTGTTATCAGATAATATCCGTCGTGCTGCAGAGTGCCCGGAGCCCAGCGCGGCCTCCCTGCCAAATCGCGGTGCGGGCAGCAGGGGTGCACGGAGGTGGCGGGTGCCGAGCCCAGCTCTGTGAGCGGGGAGGGCTTGGAGGGACACGAAAGCGTCTGCTCCCGGACACGTGGCACTCGGTGCCATCGCTGGTCCCGGTACCCGGCACCCCGCCGTCTGCGGGCAGGCGCAGGGTGCTCGGTTTGCAGGAGAAAATTGGGCGATTTGGGTCGGTTGGCTGCTTGCCTCAGGCTCCTGCTGCCCCTGGGGGTGCTGAGGGCAGGTGAGAGCCGGGGGCGGCCAGGAGCGGGGCAGAGCCTGCTGCAGCCCTTCAAAGTGGAAAGCCTGTTTATTCCCGGGATATCGGGTTTCCGGCAGGAAGGCCGGCAACTGCCAAGGTTTTTATTGGATCCCAGTGAAAGGAATTTGGAGCCTGTGCTTGTTGCCTTTCCCCGTGCCTGCAGTGGTTGAGGAGCGTTTTTACCTTTGAACGGGAGCGCGGGGAACGGGGATTTGGCATCCAGTGCGGCACGTCCGTGGTGATGGAGTTTCAAACAGGTTGCCTTCTTGTCTCCCGGGCAGGAGGCATCAGGAGGGGTCGGGGCTGCGAAAGCACGGAGAGGGGCTTGGAAGCAGTTGAAAGGACCCGAACTCCTTTGGGCTGGAAGCGAGTGGGAAGTGTTGCTTGAGCTCCTCTCCTCATAGCGGGGCTGGGGCCGGGTATTTCACATTTGTTACTAGTTTGGACAAGGTTTTGACTGTTCTTGGAGGTAATTTTATAGGAGATTGAAATTCTGAAGACCACGTACAGTGGCTTGATTGCTTCAATGTGTTGTGGAGACAACGCCAGAGCTCTGATTGCCCTCGGATGCTGCCAGCACTGACCAACATCCTCCAGGGCCTGAGATCCATGCCAAGTCCCGTTCCTGGCCTCGCACGGGGAGCTCTGGCTTAGCGCTGGGCTTTCCCAGGGCCCCTTCTCGCCCGGCTGTAGAGCCGCTGCCCGGAGGAAGAGGGGCAGCAGCAGTGGTTTGGATCAGGGTCAGAACTGTGCTCGGTAGGAACAGGAGCGTGAGCAGCTCCCTAACGAAACGGGCCGTTAAGGCAACGCGGAATAACCCAGGGACGAGAGCGCTCTGGAGCAGCAGGGCCCCCCAGCAGCGGGGTGCGAGCCCGGGCCCTGCTCGAGGTCCCTCCTGCTGCTCAGCAGGGCAGCGCTGGGCCGTTCCCTCGGGGACGAGGCACCGAAACCTGGGCTCTCGCTCCCAGCTCTTGCGCCGACGGGCGCGGAGGCGCGCGGTGCTGCACAGTGGCCCCTAGGGTCCTGGCAAGTGCCGGAGTTCTTGGAGACAAGGATTTCTTCGTTTAGAGCTTGATCCAGCTAAAGCAGCTGGCTGAGCCCTGTGCACTGCGGCGTTTCGGGATCGCCTCCCTGTTTGGTGCTGGGCTGGGTGTGCTGTGGGTGCCGTTGTCTGACCCAGACGCCAGACAAGCGGTCCCTTCTCCAGGTTGGTGGGGATGCCCGGGGAGAGCAGTGGGCTCCAGCCTACAGCGGGCTCCAGCCCGCAGGCTCCTCTCCTCCAGGAGGAGGGAAACCCGCTCCTGCTCTCTGCAGTGTTCTAAGTAGGAAGCACAGCTCACCGTTCTGGTTTGCGGGAGGGGTTTCGTACGGTGCAGATGCTCGCAGGATCTCTGAGCGGATGCTGGACACAAGCGGTTTCCTGTTGCTCTTCCAGCTTCAGCTGCAGGATCTGGGACCAGCATCCTGCAGCGCTGAGCACTGCGCAGTAACTTCTGCAATGGAAATTTTGTCAGTGGAAAAAAAGAAAAGGAAGAGGGGAGGATGTGGGTACATTGTTGATCGTTGTTTTTTTTAATAACACGATGATGCCGGTCTCCAGGGCTCTGGGGTCCTACGGCTGACCCCCTGGGGCCGGGGAGGTGGGACACGCTGCAGGAGAGTCCTTGTCCCTGCCTGGCTGGGGGCAGCAAGCGCCCAGCAGGGCTGAGTGTGGAGAAATGAGGCGACCGCTGGTGAAGTGGCTAACGAGCTGTGCGGGAATTGGGCTGCTTGTGCTCCCAAACAAAAGCGCCTGTGGAAACAGCCTGGGAGCGTGTGCTGATGAGTATCTCCTCTTTCCAACGCCCACCGCCACAGCAAGTTGTATATATTTGGAGAAAGGAGTAAATTTCTTTTCCCCTCCAGGAAGTATTGGTCCTGGAGAGAAACCACATTCCCAGAATCGTCTCTTGTCGGCCTTCCATGACCCTCTTCCTCCGCTCCCTGGCACGGGGTCCTGCAGACTTCATTGCCTGCTTTTGATCCCTTTTGATTTGAAGCTGCAGTGAGCCGTGGCCGCGGAGAAGCCGAGCCCCAGGGGAGAGAGGGCTGGGGGCAGCGCGAGAGGCAGAGGGGACGTGGGAGGGGGGGAGCGGGAAGAAAAATATTGAACTTGGTGTGAAAATCAGTGAAGCAAACAGGGAAGGCAAGAAGGGAAGAGTGTTAACTGCAGAGCAGAGGCCAGGGGGGACGGAGCAGCGTGACCATGGAGTGAACTATGTGAGTTCGTCCAGAGGATCCCTCCAGGGCGTGGGGTCCCGCCAGGCAGTGGGAGGCCACAGAGATGTGGAGGAGGTGGTGGGGCCACGTGTGTGCCACCACCCCGGGCACAGCACCCTGGCCTTGTCGCCACTGGGACGCTGCGTGAGGCATCGCGTCGTGGCCGATACAGACCGTGTGCGCCCAGGACCACGCAGGGCTCCAGCCCTCCCTGCTGCTGCCCAGGGCCCCGGCTCGGGACGGGATGGGGGGCTGGAGCTTCCCGCCCCCTGGGAGGATGCTCCGGTCCACGGGGGCCGCAGCTCTCGGTCCTGCGAGACCCCACGGGGCTCCAGCTCCGCGCCGTGCGGGACTCCATCTTTCTCCCACGCAGGCTCCAGCTCTCCAGGACCGCTCCGAGCTCCCGCCCCGTCCCACGCAGGCTCCCGCCCAGGCTGGGGGGAAAGCCGGCCGATGCCCTCGGCGGGGCCGGGGCCGGGGCGGGGC
>VWZZ01005488.1:36431-50333 GCA_013399095.1 Psophia crepitans
GTTCCGGGCACCGCGAGTTCCGCCCGGGCGGAGCCACCGGGACCGCCGGGGGCTGCGAACCCGCCCCTCGGGGGCTCATCGCGCATAGCGCGGGGGCCCCGGGTGCTGCCCACCCCCCCCGGCTCCCAGCCCCAGCGCAGGATGAGGGCGGTGGCAGCTCCCAGGGCTCCCGCAGCGCCGGCCGCTCGCAGGGGACACGGCCCGAGGCAGCGGGGGGCCGATTCCCTCCGGTCAGGCTGCCCGCAGCCTGAGGCCAGCGCAATCAGGGCCGGGGCTGATTGAACTGGCTCCCGGCCAAGAACATTTCACCGTTGGATGTTTTTTAGGTTTTTTTTTTTTTACTTCACAGAAACTGCCGATTCTCACCGCGCAGACGAGCTCGTCCATCAGGTTTCCCCACCCTGGGAGGTGTTTGCCATGAACTCCGAGCAGGGATGGAACTAGCCCAAAAACACCCTGAGGGCGAGGGGTCCGGAGGAGGGGACTGAAACTGGGCTTTCAGAAAAGATGACAAAGTGATCAGAACACGGGATTTCAGGTATTTTTATTTTAGTGTTCCATGAAACCAAAAGGCATTTAAAAACAAAGAGGTACCCAGGATAAAAGCAGACAGTATAAACAGGGGAAAATACATTCAGATCCTTCAATAATAAAACACCACATTTGATTCTTAAGGCCCTTAAAGGCAAGGCGAAGCACCTCGCAGAACGCCGAAGAAAGGCTCCAACTCCTGTCCCCCGCCAAAGCCTGAGGCACGAGGTTTGAGCGATGCTTTCCCAGCCCAAGGCTGGCGCCGCACCGGGACCCGCAGCCGCACCCGTGCTGCCCTGGCAGGAGGCTCCACGCCCGCGGCCACCGCCGGAAACACCCCCGGAGGTGGGGGCCGGACACAACCCCGATGGACACGGCTGCGGCTGGCAAGAGGCGCCAGGAGAGGTTGGTACAGGTTCCCAGGTGCCGCCAGCAGCCGGCGACTCGGTGGTACCCACGTTGCTTTAAAATGAGGCCAGCAAGAAGCCCGAGTCCAGCCATGCTTCCCACGCCTCCAGTTACGCCTACCGGTAACGCCGGCCTGGGATCTTCGAACCGTTAAGGCACCGCTCAAAGGCACGACTGGTTTTTTCAACTCTCTGACCTAGAACATCAGAAAGCTGCGGAATAAAGTCTAAAAGACAAGTTTATTAGTGAGGTATAGGCAACCCCTTCTTCCCAGGGATCCAGCGAGGCACAAGGAGGAAGCAAATTAATCCTTCATCTTCCTCACTATGTCAAGGCACGAGAAGCAGCAGCGGGTTTCAGCAAGGCCACCCAGTACCACTCAAAATTAAAACCACCAGCCGAAAGCTGAAGACGCCGCTAAGGCCTTCCGCGTTGCAGACCCTTGGTTCACAGAAGAGGGTACAGTAGAAAAGAAAAAAAAACCCTTCACCGAAGGCATCTGCTCAAATACAAATAACGTTAGGAAAAAGTTCCCCCAGTCTGAGACGACTCTTGATGCCTAAGGCTCGTTAGGGCTCATGCCTCCTGCGAAGGACAGCTGGGTCAGAAACGCTCCAGACTTTGGTAGGTAGTCAGTTTACAGTAATAAAAATGTAATTAACAGCATTTTCTGAATCTTCCAATAAATGTATACATCTCCAGGTAAATATATTAAACTACTCTTCACTACAAAAATACAGTATTTGAGGAGTCTCCAGTGGTATTCAGAGTTTTATGAAAAGAGTGAGCAAATTACAAGAGGCTGACAGTCAATCCAGCGGGTCCAGTCCCTCCATAAAGTGCTTTGCTGTAGAAAAACGAGTTAGAAACTGCCCCCTGGAGCTAAGCCAGCAGGGACCCAACGGCCCCTTTCGACGTCCACAGGGAGCAGCGTTCACTTTGGCCCTTCACCACCCACTCTTCCAGCATTGCAGCTTTCTCCTAAGCCTTTCACAGTCTCTCACAGCCCTGATAAATCCCAGAGGTGCCAAGAGGCACCTGATTTTTTTGATCTTTGACAAGAGCTTGCCAGAAAAAAGCCGCATTTAGCTTTTCAGCGGAGGAAGCCTGTTTCGGTGCTGCTCGATAGCGCTATGCTGCTGTTTGCTGTCCGACGAGCTGGGGAGGAGAGCACACCTCTAGCAAGGCGCAGAGCAGCCAAACCAGCAGCCTCTCCCAGCTACGTAAAATCCACGTTCCGTTCTAAGCATCACGGCACAAAGAAAACCAAATCAGATTTGAGCACTGGCGCTGTGACCGCTCCCATCGCCCAGGGACGGCGATTCGGTTCCTCTTGTTGTACGAGGCATGCAGGAAAGGAAGCGCTGTAAGACTGATCACCTTGGAAGCTCGTGCCAAGATGAGCCCCAGTGCCCAAATCCGAGGTATTTAAATTTAATAAACTGCAACGGTGTAAGAGGGAAGTTGTCAGAGAACTCACGCACAGCAAGACACAGGGGCCGCGCACGTGTGCTGTGAAACCCACAGAACAGCCGCCCGGTGTCCCTTTGCCTCCCTAGTTTGAACGACCTTCGAATCGGGACTCTGAAGTCCAGAAGTGAACCATTTCTGATTCAAAATGCACCTCTGGCCCAAATTCGTTACGGCCGTTCCGATGGTAGGCAAACGTACCGCGACATCTGGATGTTTCCTGTACCAAAAAACCTGTAAATCTTCCCCCTGGAGAACTGCTTCAAACAGCACGGACTTGGAGATTAACTAAGCTTTGCTTCTTCCTTTCCAATCGAAGGCTTACCTTACATTTAACTTTCAGGGCACTAATTACTTTTAAAATACAGCCCCCACAGCGCTGGTCTGAAGCACACATCTTTGAACTTCTCCAGTGTAGTTATTATTATTATTATTATTATTTTTTAAAAGCAATCAAATCCTTGACTTTATATTGCACTA
Source organism: Psophia crepitans (assembly GCA_013399095.1). Taxonomy (NCBI): domain Eukaryota; kingdom Metazoa; phylum Chordata; class Aves; order Gruiformes; family Psophiidae; genus Psophia; species Psophia crepitans. Next base: position 39,321 of record VWZZ01005488.1, read on the forward strand.
CAACTTGAGAAATGAAAAGAGTAATTGATCCACCAGATCTGCTACAAAACAAAACCACGGAAATAAAAAACTTCATAAAGGATCATCAGTGCCTTGCTGGTAAGCAAAACACGTCAAAAACCCTTCACCCTTCCTATCCTGAACAGATCTTCCCAAACAACGGAAAGAAATCAAAAAGTACGTATGGTAAGTTGACTCTGCTTCCAAACTCCCTGCACAAGACTTGACGTAACCACTAACCAAAGCGAGAGCTGCTCAAGGCAGAAACAGGAAAGGGGTCATTTTCTGGGGGCAGCACAGCCGGCACCACCTACTTCACGTCGTCTCCTTATTTACCAAACTCCGCCGGCGGGACTTCAGTCCTTTGCGCCACCAACATCCTTTCACATCTTTCCAGCTTTTTTGTTTCCGGACGGTGAAACACGAAGAATGTTTGGGGTTTCTTCCATGACTCTGACAAGCAAGTTATCGATGTAGTCTTCAAGCTCCCGCACCTGGAGATCCTTCTTGGTAATGGTATCCTTCTGTTTCAAGACCAGCTGGATCAGCTCATCGTGCGTTAGCTGAGCATAAGCGTAGGCAGGATCTGAAGGATCGTATTTCTTCAAGAGAGAAGAAAGGCAGGGTCATTACAGACACACAGGCATTTCAAAATGGCAACGGAGTGGTGCTGGCAGCTGGCTGGGGGGTCGAAAGCACCAATAAATGACTTTACACCCGGCATTTGCAGACCCACAGCCGCTCTTCACAAGCACTACTTCTCAAAAGCAAGTTCCATCCAAACTCGTTAGCGGTCTGGGATCAGGAGCAGCAGGCTGCTCGGAGACCGAGGCACTAGCGACAACAGGGAGAGGCTGGCAGGCCAGGAGAGCTTTCTGCCACAAAGCAACCCCGGCAGGTACTCAGCAGCTTCTGCCAGTTCCTCCAGCTGCCTTCTCAGCCGTTACACGAGGGCCAGCCCAGGCGTGCGGCCGGCTCACCCCGCTATATCGAGTGTAATTTCTCAAGTGGCATCACAGCACCACGCCAGAATAGTAATTACAAGTTTTCAACTCGTTCAAAATAGCGACATGCCAGTTTGAATCACCTAACTCCCATTTTCTTCTCCACCTGCGCCAGGAGGCGGCACCCCCGCTATTCTGGCACTCACTGTTCCTTTCCGCCCAAATCCCGAGGCAGCGGCAGCAGCCAGGGATTTCCCTGCTGATCCAGAGGCCCTTCCAGCCGTTCTGATCAACACGACTTTTCAACTACACCCCAAGCCTGGAGGCCGCTCCCGAGGCCAAGAGTAGGCAAAAAGCTCCTTGAACTCTGAGCAATGCCGCACGCCGCAGCACCAGGCTCTCAGGGAGCGGCCGGGCTTTAACGGCCGGTGCCCGGTGTCTCCATCTGCACAGGGTGTTAATGCAACGCGTTATTACAAGGCAACAGCCACCCCGAGGTGGCTTCTCCCACTTTCTCAGCTTTAAGAGCCACAAACTTATTTCAGGGTGAAGATGAGCTTCGGGGACTAATTGTGTGGGAAACTAAACAGCAATGGATCAGTCCAGCGTCCTGCGCAGACCCGAGGGACGCAGCTCCCTCACATCACCAGCGGGACTATCTCCAGCAGCACCCCTGTGAGTCAGCCCTGGCTCCTGTCACGGCCAGCTCACAGCTCACACACGTCCCACTCGCCTCGGGGAGCCAGACAGCACCCCGCACTCCTCCACACCGAGGAGTGGTGCCGCAAACAAGAGGCATCAACTCGATTATAGATCCATGGGCAAGAAAAAAAATATTTAGGACTGTCCTCACCTTTAGGGACTGACAAAAAGACAGCTTGTGCCCCCCCAGGCTAATAACCACTGTTCTTTTCCTGCTCAGGACAGATGAGGAACGAGCCTAGGCAAACTCTGTCGAATGCACAAACTCTGTTCAATTTACCACCTAAGCGCTGGTTCAAAGTGCCACTTCCCTCCATACCTTCACGTTCACCTCGAGCAGCTTTTCATTCATAGTGCTGATGACGTTCAGGCTTTTACTTTGAGACTTGTTTGCTGTGGCATTCATTGGCTTCACAGGATGGAGCCTGCAACATTAAAAAAAGGTTTACGTTATTTAGGCGGCACACATAACCCCAGCACCGCACAGATCTTCAGACTAAAAACAAATACAGCAAGAATTGTGAAAAATTCCTACCCTCCTCTATCTCCAGAGAGATGATTCAGCTTTGGGAAGACGAGGCATTTCTGGCTAAGCTATAGGTTTTTTGTAAGTGTACTCCAGTTCTCTTTCTACTATCTTTATTGACTTAGGCACTGGAGATAAAGCAGCATTAACTGGGGAAATACATCCAGAATGGCAGGTCACAAAAGGAAAGCCAGGCCAGCCTACACGAGAAGGCAGTACACAGCAGCAGGTACTCTGGTCTCTCACGCACCAGTATTTGCGCCTGACTTTCCTAACGACAACGTATTTGTGGTTCTTGCAACATATCAGATACTTGTACAATCCTGGGACAAGCACGTACTGTGCCTTTCCAACCTGAGCTGCAAAAAAGCGCTATCTTCCTTTTCTCCAGCAGGACTTATATTGCCAGTTTTAACGCAGGAAGAAAATTTTACTTGTATCTCAGCAAATGGCAGCCCAGAAGCGTCCCAGACCCTAGACAGAGTTCTGCAGATAAAGCACTGAGGGCTGACGGGTCGGTGGCTCTGTTCCACGGCCAGCAGTACCCCAGGAGGAGCTGCAGACAGCTCCAGAAAGCAGCCCCCCCCCTTCTGGGGAGGGAGAGCGTTTAGCTGCATCGCTTGCTGCGATTCACTGCGAGGCTCAGGAGCCCGGTTCGGCCCAGGAAGGAAGCACCCCGTTTATCAGGCTTCCTGTGGTCACTCCCCCGTTTCTGAAAAGTGGATGACTTGCAGTGTGTTCCCCCAATTTGCTGAAGTGACCCTATTTCTTAAACTGCCACCAGGTTTTCCTAATGTTTTCCCTAAGAGGTAGCACTGCGATGAAGGGCAGGTCCCCTCGCGCGCTCTGGGCTGTACAGATTCATCTGGTGCCAGCAACGACCCTGCACTGGCACGACAGGACCCGGGCCCCGACAAATCCCCGGGCCGGAGGGAGTTAAGGCTGTACGACGCCACGTCGCTGCAAAGCGCCGTAAATTCCTGCAGCTGGAGAGACAGACCTGCGCTCGCAGGAAGAAAAGGCAAAGCTCACATCAGCACTGAGACACTTTCTGTGCGTTCCCCGTATTCTCTCACCTGTGCTTAGGAGACACGGTTTCACCACTCTGCTGAGTTTGGCTAGGAAATGTTTCAGAGGGTGAAACCCATGCCTGAAGAAGCTTCTTCTTGCCAGAATTTTCTGCTTTATCTGCGAAGCCCTCGGCTGTTGGCTTTTTCGGAGACTCTGCTCTACGACTTGGGGTGTCAGAGGGGAGAGAACGAGAGGAAGAGTAGGGCTGGGAAGGACTTGACAGGGAGGAAGAGGAAACAGAAGGCTCAAAGAAGTCACGCTCTGCACGCTCCTCAACATCTGCACTCATTTTCAGTTCTTGTTTCTCAAAATGACTATTAGGCTCCCCGGAATGAGATGTCATACCTAAGTCTGAGTCAGCAACCTGGTTATTGACACTGTGAACATCTACTCTGGCCTGCAGCATGAGTGGTTTGCTCAGCTTACAAGCACCAGGAGCACTTCCTCCTCCTCCTCCTCCCAGGGCGGCCGGGGTTACTGGGGCTGCAGCAGAGCTGTCAGAGTGCTCTTTTAGTTCTTCATGCAAAGGCATTAAACCCAGGGACTGCTTCCCAGTCTCTAAAACGTTTTTATCACCTGCAATGACACCACGGCTCTCCTGACAGTCACCCAGCAGCTCGTCATCGGAGCCTCCCTCCGGAATGACTGGAAGGCTGGCCACTTTGGAGCCACGGTCTCCAGGAATGGGAATGGCAGACTTTAGATTTGTAAGGCAGTCAAATAAATAGTCGTCACCTTCACTTTTTAAATGCCTGTTATTGTTGTCGCCTCTGAGCATCACCGGTGGAGTGACAGTCTCTAATGAGCCGCTTTGGGGGAAGCACCCACCAGCATCTGAGGCTTTATCGTTGGGTACTGGGAGCCCAGGCGCAGATCTGACACCGTTGCCTGAGGAAGGCACGTCAACACTTAACTCAGCAGCCTGAGAAACCGGCGGGCACTTCTTCGGCGTTAATGACAGCCGTGGTGCTGGCTTTGGAGTGTCTAACACCTCACCACCAGTCCCCCCTACACTGGCTTCCCGAGGGGACAGCGTGCAACCTCCCAAGCTGGGTTCGGCAGATCCTACTTGAGAAAATGAGTCATTTTTATCAAGCAGAGTTGCTTGGGGCTCTAACGTGGGTGCACATTCTTCCTGTGTCTTTTCACCACAGACCTCCTGCTTCTCGTTCGGCTTGCTCTCGGGGGAAGGAGGCTGTTCAGCCCCGATCTCTGCCAAGAGGCTCTTACTACACTTCAAGAGAGATGCAAAGCGCTTGCTGTCCTCTGTGCAACGCTCAGTATTGACACCACCTACTTCCACGGCACGCCGAACAGCGGCCTGGCTGTTTTGGATAGGACCTATGCTGTCACTGGAGAGTTCTGACGATGGGTAGCACCCTGCTTCCAGTTCACAAGCAGACCCTGCTCCCTCTCCTCCTGCACCCGAGCCCCTCAATAACGTTTCACTGAAATCAGAGTGTTGCCTTTCCCGTTCCTGGCCACCCACACCCTCATCGCCTGATGTAACACCCTCCGATCCAGCCAGGAGAAAGGACGTGGATTTCCTGTTCCCTAGCTTACTTCTTTGCAAAGAAGCCTCAACCTGAAGCTGGGGAGAGTTGCACTGCTTCTTTGGAGCCACACCAGGGTTGTTGGAAAGGGCACCGAGAGGGTTTGATACAGCTCTGACACCACCAGTTAAAGCTGCATCCGAAGAGCTCGCTGAAGCATCGTGACCAGAGTGTTTCAGCTCAGCAGGGTGTTCCGCTGAGGAACAGTCCTCATCACAAGGAAGGCAAGAAGGGGAAGAACTAGCAACAGCTTTGAAACCTGGCGCATCTGCTTCCCACCCAAGCTTGGACACAAAGGGATTATTGTCCTTAAAACGACAATCAGAAGGGAGAGAAGGTGCAGGGCGAGAGAGACCCCGGGAAGCCCGCGTAGCGGAGCTCTCAGGATGCTGGTCCCACGAGCTCTGCCCCCATTCAGAAGCAAAAGGATTATTACCACTACCAGAGACCTGACCAGGAAGAGGCATTTTGGAAACAGAGGCTGCAGGACGATGGGATGAAGGGAAACAGGCAATGGCTTCGGGATCCGGGGCTGCGGATGCCCTGCCCCACTCGGGAGTAAAGGGGTTCTTGCCCTTTGAAAGCTCTGCAGCAAAAGGAGGAGTAAGGGATGCAGGAGAACTAGCAACGTTTTCAGAGTCTGGCACTTTCTGTCCCGTTTTAGAAATAAAAGGATTATTGTCACTACTGATACGGTGTACAGAAAGAAAAGCAGGAAGGGAATCAGGTGCAAGAGTAGGAAGCGTGGCTTTGGTTTCCTCCTCTGAAGGCACGCCCAGTCTGCAAAAAGGGACAAAAAACTCGCATGTCACTTGCGGATGCAACACGAGGCAGCAACAGACAAGCGTTAGCACCAGACTCCATCAACTCCTAACACTGGAGAGGAATTATACTCGCAAGGGACCTCAGAGCCTATCTGACGGGCTTTACGTACTCAGACGTGCCTTTACAAAGCGCTCGGTTTGCGCCAGAACACTTCTGCTGCACAGTTCGCACAGGCTACCGCCGCGTCTGCTTTTTAAGCCCTCTCTCATTTTTGCATCCCAAGCAACTTTATTAGTAAGCCACTTCACATGCAAGGTGTTTAAACGTGAGAAGCACTGAGAATAAGGAGTTAGAGACAGACATGAAACCTAGCCTTATTAGTAGGGCATCCCCATATACATAAACACCCCTGTGTGTCTATATATACATATATGAAGGATAAAGGAGCAGAATTTTCGAAAAAGCCTTGCACACCAGTTCGCACAAAGTCCTTCATGCTGCTGTGAACAATGCCAAAAGAAGAAGGGCTCCAAGGTTAACACTTCTGAAGACCACAGCCAAATACAGAAGAGAAAAGTAGATGTTAGAACTGGTATTTCAGCCCCGGGTACGTTCGAGTCGCACAGCTCAGAAGTTAGTTTTGGCAAGAGATCCAGCAAGACAAGTCACCCCTACGGTACCTGCACAGATGCCTGCGCTCAGAGACCCACTATTTCAGCATCACTGATAAGGAAGATCTTTACATCTATCTCTTCTTCACACCGAGAAACAACTTGGAATTATTGTTTGTGATCCAAGGGCTCAGCGGCCAGCTTAAAGCCAGCAGGTACCCTGCAGAGCAACACGCTTCTGCCACGCGCAGGCCGCCAAGCTGAGGCGCTGCTCCGCGGCAGGAAGCACCCGGTTAGAGCCTGCCACCGCGTCGCCGTTTACGTCAACTTCTGAAGCAAACGTGGCTCACCTGGGCTTGACAGCTTTGGTCTTCGCCGGCGCAGCAGCTTTTTCGGGTTTCCATTCTTCCTCGAAAGGGTTGAGCGGCTGCTTATTTGCAAAGACATCTTCTGCACGGTGGCTGTCGTCTGAAGGATTCCCCCTGCTCACATCTGCTGGAAGCTCAAGACCTTTGGCCTCTTGTTTGCTCTTCTCTTCTGGAACTTTGTTCTCCTCATCCTGCAGGGTCCTGTCAGGAAAATTCTCAGCATCGACGGTCTTCACTGCGTCCTTCTTCCCTGTGACCAGAGAGAGCAAGACAGACTTCTTGTGGTCTGTTTTTTTGGTCTCTTTAATAACCTCAACAGTTGGAGGAATGCTGGTTTCTGGGTATTCTTCACTGCTAAGCAATTTGTACGATGGCAAAGTCATAGATTTAAAAGTCTCCAAGGATGCAGACCCAGAGAAAGCATGACTAGGAGATGTTCTTCCCGTCTCTTCAGGTCCTTTAGATCTGGAGTACAGGTTCTCTTCTGAAGCAAAATGCTGCTTCCTCCTGAAGTTGTGAGGAGAGGGGGAAGAAGCTGGAGTGTTGTCCTTCGTCGTGGGCTCTTCCATATAAACGTGACTGCCATTGATACACAGACTAGACTTGGAAACAGGATCGTTTTTGGATTTAAGGCCACTGAATAAAGACAGCCCTTCTTTCTTGGTGTGGCTAGTGGTTACTTGGTTCAGTTGCCTGCTGTCCAAAGTTGCTGTTTTACGAGGTTTAAATACAGGAGAAGGACAGGACTTCTCTTCCAGGGCACTTCCAAAGGCTTCTGGAAAAAATAAATGGCGAGAAATTCAAGATGCAAGAACATCCTTTCCTCTGACACTCACCACTGTCAGCCTCAGTACTTCACAGACATTAACAGATCACAGCAACAGAAACATCACAACTGTGACTACGCGAGCCACTCCCAAACCTTCGGGCTCTCCCACCACTGCCAGCCCTCAGTAGATCGCAGCACATGCACTGTGCAATGACCTAAAACCCCCACAGACCTTACTGTGAGGCCGCACCACTCGCACAGCCCCGCAGTTTCTATGCTACCCCCCAATAAGCTCAGCCCTGAGTGTCTAAAGACCTGCGTGCATACCTGCCGCTGGTCAGAAGTGACCTTCTACAGATTTGTTCGATAAGAACTTAACTCTAAAAGGTGAGGGAAGTGCAAGCAAACCTTTGGAGAAAGGCTTTTTGCCTCACCAGTGCCAACACTCACTTTCTGAGGTTGGAGAGGTCTCGGACTCCTCGTCGTCCCATTGCGACTGGAAGTCGCTGGGCCGAAGCCGAACCCTCTCGGTGATGGGCTGCTGCGTCGGTAAGACTGACATGGACTGGGAGAGGGAGGTTTTCTGCAGGCCAGGCTTGGAAAACAGGGTTTTGAACTTTGATTTCTTTTTTTCCTTCTCAACTGACTCATCTTCGCTGTCGGCGGGGGAGTGAGTGGTGCTGGGAATGATCGCTGACGCTGTGTCGGAAAGGCCACTGCTCCTCTTCCCCTTGAGCTTGTCTTTGAGCTTGCCGAAGGGGGAGCGAGACTTGTCTTTCATGGACAGGTCAAACATACTGGCTGTCATGTTGCTCCTCATAAACTGGATATCCACTTCGATCTCCCCTCTCTCCTTTTCCTTTTTCCCTGGTTTGGAGCGAAGCTTGTACCACCTGCAGAAATAAGATTTCTTTTACAAACAAGTTCCTGAGAGGCTCGGGTAATTTAGAACAACAGAGGGTGTTTATGTTTTGAAAACCAATTAAGCTTACAGTGGGAGGTAGGGGAAGCCTTTCGACTTACAACTACGTCACAATTATACGGCCCCAGTTCCCAAGGAACACGTTTCTTATTGTAAATACAAAGCTACTAGTAAAATTTGTTTTAAAACTCAGACCAGTAAAGGTTTAAAACAGAAGAAAAAGAAGAAACACAACACAGAATTCCTGTATTTCAGCTCAGCCACTCCCTTCTGTGCTTCCCAAAATTCGCAGAAGCCAGGACTTTGAAACAAGTGCGAAAGAAGCAGCCTGAGCGCCCTGAAACCCATCCCAGAGAGCTTGCACACACGTCCCACGCCCTCATACCTTTCATTCCAGCTCCTTTTCAGTTGCTATCTTAATGCCTCTTAAGCCAAGGAACCCCTAATCAACAGCCCGGGAGCCGAACCAAGCCTTACAGACCGTCTGGGGATTTCCACTCACCTCTGCGAGCTCGTGACCAGAGCACACCAGGAAGGACGTTCACTACAGACCAAACCTTACCCCTCCCTGAAACACAGCTCCAGAATACTAAGCACTGCATAAGAAGCACTCGGGGTATCCAAACCGCAAAGCCACCACCCGCGTGCCGCTATCGCACGTGCTCGATCACCGCTCCGTGACATTCAAACCACATTAGGGCCAGCAAAGACAATTATCAGCGCTGCAAGCCAATATTGGTTTGTTATTGCTGGAGCCCCAGACTTCCCGACTCCACAGAACCGATAGGAACGGCCGCCTGGAAAACGCCAGCTTCCTCCTCCTCACCAGCTGGTACGTGAACAGAAAGGAGGTGAACAGAGCATGCAAACCCTCTTCTCCATCAAATCTGCCCTTGATTCCTTTGAAGGTGCACTGGAAGCAACGGCAGAGAACAGGAGAAGGCAATCTGCTTCAGAGAGAATTCAAAACTCGTTAACTGCAGGAGACAAATTCAGAGATCTGCTGCAGAGAAACGAACGCTCAAGCACCACGCCACAGTTCCGTGGTCAGACCTGAAGTTCCAAGCCACCGGCACCAGGGAAGGGATTTCATCAGGAGCTGTCAGGTTTCGTCAGGCCGCTAGAGCGGCAGCAGCAAGGGCAGCACAACCCCTTGGCCTTTAATCCAAGCCAGCACCGGGCACTTTTGTTCTAAACCGTGTGGTTTCTAGGAGCATCCCGCGCTTGCACGGTTCTGGTGCCACAATCCACTCTGCGCGCTCTCTGCCCCGGGGACAGAGCGGGTCCTGTTCCAGCGGCACGCAAAGGATGAGCTCAGCGAAAGGCAGCTTAGCGCTGACCGAAACACGGCCATCGCTCTGAGAAGCACGTCGCTACGTCCAGTCCGCTCTGAGCAGCTGAAAGCAGATAATGTCCTGACAACCTCCTCCCCAAAACCACAAAATATAAAATCTTACTGATTTATTAGGCTGGTTGCACCTGTCAATCCACGTGCATTTATTTTCCGACTAAAACCAGCCCTTCGTGGCTATACATCACCGTGGCACCAAAGCAACGACAAAAGAAACAGAAAAATCAAGGGCTGGGGGCACGACACCGACAACTGGAAATACCAGTAGTTTTCCCAGGAGCACCCAAGTTGGGGGGTTTCCCCCTCCATTTCCCCTTGGCCCAGACCCGCGGCGCTCGCCTCGCAGGGCTGGCTCCCGAGCTCTGCTGACTGCAGGCACATTATGCTCCGGCGTGTAAACACGTTAGCGCTTGACACGACCTTAATGACAGCCACCTCGTAATTAAGGCTTCACAGGTGGCGATGGCTTTGTCAAGAAACACGACGCAGACCTTGGCCAAGCCGGTGTTCATACCTGGATCTGCTCAGGTGAGCAAGAGGAAGGTGACTCACCGGCCACCTCAAGCCACATTACAAGGCTGCTGACTCCCAGTGAAACCCTCCCAGTAACCACCCTGGGATTCCTGCGCACCGTCCCAGTGGTTACGTTCAAAGGACCCAGTATGACACAGCGTCGGCACTCGGCGTTAAAGGAAGAGTCTCCCAGCTCGGTGTCGCGCTGACAACAGCGAAGCCAGACCATATAACGCTGAATTACCCGCTGCTACGCCCGCTTCGGCTCTGCTGAGTGTTTATTAAGAAAAACACACCAACAGCCGGCTGCAGCCTGCGATCGTGCTGCCGGAAAGAGAGACCCGAGTTTCTCAGGACAGCCTGGCAGCTCCCAGCGCTCACACGTAAACACGTAAAAACAAAAAGCACCAGTTATGTTTCCCCCGGCCAGCCAGGCACCCCAGAGTTGTGGGGGCTGACCCACACCAGGAGGGACCCTACCCCAAGGGATCACCCCATGGGCCCTTGGGGACTTGAGGGGTCCCCAGGGGTCCCTCACCAGAGCCCCAGTCCCTCCTGGGGCACACAAGTGTTCGCTCACCTCTGTAGGGCGCTGAGGTTTCCATGGGGAACTGGGGTTCCCCACCAGCACCCGAGGTCCCTGTGGGGCACAGGGGACCCCCCATCCATCTCCTCATCCCCCCATCCCTCTCCTCACACCCTGTGGGGCACAGGCCCCCCCCTCCCTCTCCCCAGAGCCCCCCACATCCCTCTCCCCAGAGGCACAGGCCACCCCCATTCCTCTCCTCAACCTTGTAGGGCACAGAGCTCCCCTCATCCCTCTCCCCAGAGGCACAGCCCCCCTCATCCCTCTCCTCAACGCCTGTGAGGCACAGGAGCCCCTCCATCCCTCTCCTCACCCCCTGTGGGGCACAGGGC
>VWZZ01005488.1:68406-79465 GCA_013399095.1 Psophia crepitans
CCTCAGCATCGCGCCCCGCACCCCTTGCCCTAACCCTCACCGTGCACCCCGGGACCTTGCTGCGTGCATCTCGCCGCCTGCCCTTCTCCATACACCCCTCACCCTGCTCGGGCTCTGCCTGCCAGGACAGGCTGTCGGTGGGGACACCGACACCCCCGTCCCCCTCGCATTGGCAGAGGGATGGCACGATGACAGCCCCACTCCAAAAGGTGACACCCAGGGCGTCCCGCTGTCACTATTCACTCCCACCCTTACTGCCCAAACCCCTTCCAGCTGATGGGGGAGCTGGGCAGACCTTTGCTGCTCCCCCTCCTGCTTTTGGGTGGGTGCTGGTGTTTTGGAGACCCCCACCCACATTTCCTTCTCTGTCTCACACGTGGCAGTGGGGGGTCACCTCGGAGTGGAAGGCACTGGGCTGCCCCAGAGCCCCAGCAGCCTCGGCCCCATCGCTGCCCCCAGCTCCGCTCCTACTGAAGGTCCCCAGGCAGGCTCCAGAGCGGGTAATTTTTTCACTATCAGCTATTTATACAAATACTGGAACTTCTAAGACAGGCACTCTCCAAATATGGTGTTTTGAAGTTTCAGCCAAATGGGGGGATGTTGACAAAGAGGAAAAAAATATGTGTAAAAAATTATCCAGTTGGCATTTCTTCCCATTCATGAGCTCGCAAAACAGAGCCCCATTTTTACAAGCTTCATCTTTACAAGACTGTTTTGGGTTTTCAAAGCAGTCAGACAAAGGCTTGATGCAACCCCTTTCAGCTCCCAGCTCTGGCATTAATTGCTGGCTTGGAGCAAGCCCTGGGCTTGCTATTCACGGGGCGATCTGTCCCTCCGCTGGAACGGTGCATGGCACGGACGAGATGCGTGCAGGAAAAGCCATCGTCTTCCCAGCGTGGCTGCGCATGCAGCTCCGGCGTGTGTCAGCACGTGGAGCTGCAGCTGGATTTTGTGTCTGCAAAGTAAAGCAAGAGCATCTGTGGGCACGTCCATGGGTAACGAGGGAGCTGGGCTTGGCTCGACGGAGCTGGCAGAGGCTGAACACAGGGGCAGGATGCCCGGCTCTGAGATCACAACGCTGCTGCGTGACCGGGAGCTGGTGGCTCCCCATCCTCACCTCCGCTCCTCATCCTCACCTCAGCTCCCCATCCTCACCTCCACTCCACATCCTCACCTCTGTTCCTCATCCTCACCTCTGCTCCCCATCCTCACCTCTCCCCATCCTCACCTCTGCTTCCCATCCTCACCTCCACTCTCCATCCTCACCCCCACTCCCCATCCTCACCTCTGCCTCCCCAGTAGCCCAGTGTACACCCACCCAGCAGAGCTGGGCTGTGCGCTGGCTCCTGGGCACTGAAAAGGGCTCCAGGACTCAGCCCTGGGGGTTTTACAGCACATGCTCCCGCTGACAGCCCTGCACGGAGCTTTCAGACCATCTCCACACCACCGTGCCCTGGAGGAGATCTCCCAGTACATTCAGAGACAGACAGACTGCCCATGGCCGGACAAACAGCCCGGCTTTCTCGAGATGCTGAAGCATCCAAAACACCACTGCTGATGTCTTTTCTCTGGAACTTACATAAAACTTTTCCTCCCAGTCCCAGACAGGAGAGCTCGGGGCCCTCCTCCCTTCCCAGGGAGCCAGCTCGGCTGGGGAGAGGAAGGGAGAGTCCCAGGCATTTCATCAAGGCAGGGGAAGTAACGCGGCTCCGTATCTTTGTCCCAGTTTTACAGCTGGAAAAGCTGAAGCACAGAGATGCTGGGTCTTGCCCAGCCCTGACCCCCATCCCCGCTTGCTCTAGACCCTCAAACCAAACCCCACAGTGCCAGAGACCCCAGTGCAACCTCCAGCCCAGGGCTGTCACCAGGGAAAGCATCCTCTCACCTCGCCCATCCCCGAAACGCTGGCCCGGCTCGCTACCTGCGGCCGCCACGGGCAGGGGGAGGCTGAGCCAGCCCCGCAGAGCCCCTGCGGGAAGTGCTGGCCGGCGGGTCAAGTGGCTGTTTAGAAAACTCTGGGAAAATATGTTTATGCCATGGATCAGAGCAGCTCCTTTGGCTGTTGCTACAGAATAAACAGTGGATATTTAAAAATACTTCTTTATATATAGAGAGTGAGTCAGGATGGATTAGGGAAGATCCCTGCTTGGGGAGAGCTGGGATGCAGGGAATAACAGCACAGCTCTCCTTGCACATGGAGCTCCTGGAGCCCATGGATGTGTCTGGGGAGAGGAAACAGATGCCTGAGCCGGTCCCAGACACATCCAAGCACGGGCACGGCGTTAGGGGGGGTCAGGCGGCTCCAGCAGCAGCTGTGGAGCCCTTCACAGAGGGTGCTCAGCAGCTCCTGGAAGATGCCTCCTCCCAGGGCAGTTTCACCTGCAAAGAGATCCTGGCACCAGAGCAAGACGTCTGCGAGGCCTCGGGTTCCTCCGAAGGTGGTGCTGAGGGCAGGGGGTGCCTACCAGCCTGCAGCATCATGCTCCCCCATGCTGGTGCCCAGCGCTGCCCTGACAGCGAGCAGGACCTGTCCCTCAGACCGGAGAGGTGCTTCCTCCGTGCTGGCCGGTGTTCCTCCTGCAAGGAGCTCAAACCGCCTTCTGTAGCGTCCCAGGGAAATAACTTGGGACCGCTCAGGGACAGCAGGGCACAAGCCCACCTTCCTCCAGCTGGTGCACCAGCGTAGCCCCCCGTTCCCAGGGGAACCTGGTTTGGCATCCTGAGCCTGTGTCAGGTGTAAATCACCCGCCCTGACCTCAAACACAGGTTTTGCATGCCGGCACTCCTGCTTCAGCGGATGTAAAGTCCCTGCACTGTTTAATCCCTGTCCCACAGCCTTATCCAGCCCAGCCAGGCTGCACGCGCCCAACATCCTAATGAAGTGTTCCAGGTTCACACCTACGGCTCTGGTTCTCCTAATCCCCGAGGGTGTGGGCGAGGCGTGATCCCAGGCGTGGAAAGCCGATAAGTCAGGGGAAGGGCGACGCACCCGAGGGGGGACGAGCTGGTGCCGATGGTAACGTCAGCACTGCAGCCTGCCTTGGGGCTGCGAGGTGGGCCAGAGGCGTGGTGTGGCTGACCCTGCCACCGGCAAGCTGGAGAGCCAGACCTTGCCCAAAGCAGAGGCACCCTGCGTGCCTGTGCGGACACGCACCGGGATGAGGCCGGCCTGGGGAGGACGGGTCATTTCCATCTGCCAGGAGATGAATCCAGCCTGGCCAAGTGGTGCTCGAGCAGCTGGCAGGGAGGAGGGTACCAGCTATCAGATCCTGCCCGAGCTCCCGTGACCTGCCACCTCAGGTATTAAGCACAGTTTTAACCCTCCATCCCTCATGTTCAATTCATGATGGCATCTGTGAGCTCACTAAAGCTGGCTGGGCCCAGAGAGGGCAGGCGGGCGCCAAGGAGGGGCTGAGGCTCGGTGGCAGGAGAGACCAGGCAGCAACAGGCAAGCGCCAGCTTTGCCTCCCAGCATCACGCAACGCAGCACACTCAGACTCTGCCAAGGCTGAGCCGGGCTGATGCCACGCTGGGATAAAACAAAAGCTTTTTATAGCTGGGAACTCTTGTTCTCTCTCCCCTGGCACGCCGTTTGCATACTCGCCGTTACAGAACAAGTGATAAAAGCCAGCATGCGGCAGGAGTCACCGTGGCGTTGCTGCTCGCTGCAGGCACAGCGACGGCAGGGCCACGGGTGTCCCCACCTCCCCGGGGCCTCGCTGCTCTCCCCTTCGGTTCAGCCTTGCTCAGCTTCCCCATGGCAGCAGAGGGTCAGAAAGCAAACCCCCTGCAGCGCGGAAACTGCCGACAGAGCACTTGAGGGTTCTGCCTGCCCAGCCCCAGCCCTTCCCCGGAGCATGGGCTGAGTGCAGGAGAGGCACTGCTGCACCCAGGGAGATGCAATAGGCACTGCTGCACCCAGGGAGATGCAGTTCAGCTTTGCACCAGTAAGAGACGGTGCCAGAATCCCTTCTGAGCCAGGCCTGTGTTGCAAAGAGTTGCCCACCCATGGAATTCAGAGCCAGGGCTGTGCTGGCACCAGTCCCCAGCCCAGAGCAAAGGGCAAAGGCAGCCAGAGCGGTTCACCACCACAGCCCTGAGAGAGCTGCGAGCCCCAGCGCCTCTGGGATGGGCACTGCACCCCTACTGCCTCATCAGCACCGTGCTTCCGAAGAAGCTTTCCAAGAAACCACACACACTCTATCCCAGCCTGGCCAGAGCAACCTGAGTGGCCACTAAAGCCCTCAAGACTCTTGAGATACGATTTACTTACACAAGGCTGCCAGCCAGGGCCCCACCACCTCCCGGCCTCTTCTATTCCCCCATCCCTCATCCCTAAATGCCTCCCAGGCGGAGGGGGCTGCATCCCGGCTCAGCACTAACCCCCTCTTGCCAGGAGGGCTGGTGTAGCCAACGGACGACATGGGGCTGTCCTGGCTGCAGGGAAGACCCTGCTGACCCACCCAGGGCTACCGGTGACACCGGGGGACAGCATAGGACATGGGTGAGGACCGTGTGATGCTCAACCCTCTGCTTAAACAAGAGCTGCTCCAGGAGCATCGTTTTGCCCCAAATCCCCCTGGCCACCCCCTGCGGTGCGAGGAGGGAGCCCGGGGTTCGGCGGGGTGGGCATGGGGCCAGGCCAGGCACCAGGCTTTTGGCAGCGGGTCCTGCTCTGCCTTTAATGTCCGCAGCGGTAATTAGTCTGGGGCTCTCCGCACTGAGGCTTGAGGAATAGTTTCCATATCGGATTCACAAATCTTGCTTTGAAGTTGTTTGGGATTATCTGTCATCATGTTTCCTTGTCAGCACATAAACACGCTGTGAAGAAGCTTGAGCCCGCGGGGTACTGCCTGTCCCAGGAAGGCTGGAGGAAGCTGTGCATAAACTCTCAGCTCTATATACACTCTCCTCCCCCGGTAACTGCAAGCACAGCTCTGGGACCCGCAGCACCGCGTCAGCCGGGGCTCAGGCACAGGCAGCGAAAAAATCTGTGTGGGAACAATAAAATATAATGAAATTGTGCTGTTTCACTGGCCCTTGTGCCAGCTGCTGTTTGCAGAGTACGGGTTAGTCAAGGCGTGCTCAGCATCCCACCGTTCCTGCAGAGGGTAGCATGTTTCCCGCACGTACCCCGCCTCTGCGGGGGTTTCAGTGGGGTTTGTGCTCTGCATCTGGGGCAGTTTATAACCCCCCACACCTAGGAGCCCCCAGGACCTGCCTGCCGCCCGAGTGCAGCCTCCTCGGCAGAGCACTGGGGTAACCCCGGTGCCCCTCCGGTGCTGCCACGCCGGCGTGGGGCGAGCCCTGCCTCCCGCCGCGGTGGGACCGGGAGCATCCCGGCAGGGTCCGAGCGTATTTGGGAGGGCGAGCGGCCTTCTCACACGCTCACATCCTGTTTTCCGAGGGAAGCTCCTGGGAGCAAACGCATCCATAATGATGAAAGAGGCAGCGTGTACCCTGGGTACCGAGAAGGTCGAAGCCCGCTGCCGGCTGCCTGCGCAGGCAGGGCTGAGGTCACTCGATTCGCTGTTTATTAGCCTGTTCCCACAGTGGTTTGCCCTACGGGCGCAGAGCTTTGGTGGAGGGAGCCGAGGTGCCCTCCGGGGTGAAGGCTGGGGCCGGGCAGGGCTGGTGGGATCTCTCCTCCCCCCCCTGGAGCACCCCAGGGTATCTTTGGGGGAACAGACGGGGATGGAGGGGTGGGAAACCTGGCGGGGTGAATGCAACGTGCTGCCCCCGCGGTGGTGAGCGGCACTGAGAGGAGGTGGAGGCAGGAATCTCGCTGCTGGGGCAGATCCTGCCCTGCCCAGAGCAGGCAGCCCCGAGGCTGGGCACGGCCACTGGCCGGCGCGGGGCCGTGGCTCTTCCCAAGGCTACGGCAGCGTTGTGAGAATTAGGGAAAGGGCCACCGAGATCCTGAAACCCAGCCAGTGTCAAAGGCTACACTAAAGCAACCTCAGGTCCTCCTCCTGCCCCCCAAATCCCTCTGCAATTATGTTTTCAGATTTTTTTTCTTTAAAAATCATAATAAAGCTGTGTTCTTTCCCATGTTGCCGTGGGGAAAGCCCGGGGCAGCCCTTCCCCATTTCTGACATCTCTAACCCACCTTGCAGCAGGGTTTAGTTACAACACCCCCCACCTCCCCGCAGCCGCGGGCACCAGGGAAATGAGAGTCCTCGTGCCGCCGCCGGGATCTGCCAGGGTTTTGCAGACCTTTTCACAACACCATCGTTTCTGGTTTTCAGGCAGCTATTGCTGAAGAAAAATGGGGGAGTGGGGCGGAGGGAGAAGTTTGCAGTAACATCATTCCGGGTTTCGCTGTCGTGAAGAAGCGTCAGCAACAAAAATAACATCTGAGAGTAGCTGCGCTTTCAGGCAGAGGTTTCGGAGGAAAAGAGAAGCAGCCCGCTGGCGGCTTTCCTCGGCTCTGCCTCTGACCACGGGGCAGCGGCTCTGGCCCCGCTCTGGGGAGAAAAGGCTGTTTCGGGCAAAACTGGGCAGGGATGGGGGCGCGGGTCCTGCCCCTGCGCTGGTGGGGAGGGAGGGAGCATCAGCAGCCCCGAGCGGAGCTGCCTGCCAGCCCGGCCACGGCTACCGGCCAACCTGCCACGTGCCACCCTCCCCGGTGCCAGACCCCCGGTGCTGCCCGCGGTGGCATCCTCCTGCCCCTCCTCTGCCCCCTCCTGCCCTGGGCACCATCCGCTGAAGCTCCTTGTGCCCCCACTCCCAACAGCACCCCTGCTCCCCAGCGTTCCCAGTCCCTCCCAGGCCTGACCCCGCACCCATCGTACCCTGCAAGGGCTCACCCCTGCTTGGACCGTGTTTGCTCCCCCCCTCCCCGGTGTTTGCAGGGTGGGAAAACAACAACAACGAGGAAGAGGAGGAGGAGGAGGTCAGGCTTGTCCCCTCGGGCTGTGGCCGTGGCTGGTGGTGGCTCCCATGCCGTGGCAGCTATTTTTAACCCGTGCATTCCTCCTGCCTCCCCGGTGTCTCTCAGGAACCTTCTTCTTGAGGGAAGCAGATGGGGGAAAGGTTCCTCCCCACAGCCTTCATCCCCGAGCTCAGGTCCGGGCGCTGGGGGAGGCGGCTGCCCCCGCACCCTGTTCCCTCACCCAGCCCACCAGGACAGAGACCCCCGGGGCTGTGAGGGGCTCTGGGTCCTTCCACCCTGGTAGGTGAAACCCCCTGCCCCACACTGGGACCAGAGGAAGGTTCCGCAGCTCCAGGCGTCCCCATTGCTGCCCAGAGCCATCTCGCACTGCCCGGCCCCAGCACCCACAGTGCCTGCAGCCCCGCTGTTTCTCTTGGCGTGCCGTGCCGTGCCGTGCCATGCCGTGCTGCGCCATGCCGTGCCGTGCCATGCCATGCCATGCCGTGCCATGCTGTGCCGTGCCGTGCCGTGCTGTGCCGGTGGGTGTTTCCATCGCCACTGAGTTCACATCACACCCAGAGCTCAGCTTCTACGCTTACGCAAGAAGCCCTGCGAGCAGCTTCTTGTTCGGTGACTCCGGGGTGCTTTGGAGGGGACAGACGAGGACAGGAACGAGGAGGTCCTGCGGCTGCAGCGAAAGCACCTGGGGGATGCGGTGGGAGCCAGGAGGAGGAGGAGGCAGAAGCTAACCCAGTTCCCAAACCCTGAAGATGGAACCAGCGCTGGCAGCTCAGCCCCAGCCCCTGCAGCACCCCGGTTCACCCAGATGCGGCACGGCCGCGGGGCAGCCGGGGTGCTGAGGGCAGGCAGGGGGTGAAACCCGCTCCCTGCCCAGGCACCTCTGCGGCTGCGAAGGGCAGTGGTGGCTGCTGCGGGCAGGACAGGGGGTTGTAAGAGCGGGGAGCCTGCCAGCGGGAGCGGCCGCGCTGCGGAGGGACCAAGCCCCTTCGAGGTCAGGAAAGGTCCAACGAATATTTTATTTCCTAGCTGGCACGTGGGCCTTTTGGCTCCCAGAAGGGACCTGAAGCATGAGCGAGGGCAGCGAGGGGACTCTGGGTGCTGAGACCCCGCAGCCAGGGTGGGTGCGCAGGGAGCTGCGACCCGTCCGCAGCCTGCCCGACCGCACTGCCTCTGGCCTGCGCCTGCCCTGGGGAACAGCTCGGGATCCACCCGGAGTGCCGGCAGACTGCTCGGGAGCGCTTTCCACCCCCACGCCAGCTCCCAGCCCCAGCTCCCGAGCAGGCATGCGGGAAGGGCCGAACGCAGCCACCGGCACGTGGCGGAGGGATGCCGGGTGCTGCGCAAAGGGCACGGACGTGAGCCTACGGCCAACGGGCAGAACCTTCCCTCCCGGTCCAGCGATGTGTCCCAGCTCCTGGGAACCTGATTCGGTGCCATTTTCTCTCCCTGCTCCACCCCCCCCCCCCTCCCCAGTCCCCCCAGTTGTTTCTGCCGGGCTTTCCCATCACAAGCAGCAGGAGACCCCCAGCCCGCAGCGCAGGAGAGCCCCTGCAGCCCCTCGGTCGGGGGCAGAGCTTGCTGCGGGTGCGAGCAGAGCTGTGGCATGTGCGAGACGCTGGTGCCAGGCGCGTGCCCACGCTGTGCCAGCCAACAGGGACGTCCCTGCCTCTGCCGAATCTCCTTTGCAAGCCCGTGAACCAAATGGCACATCCCCGGAGCGGGTTTTAGGGTGCTGAGCAGCCCCAGTGAGGGGACAGGGACACTGGGAGCCAGGGTCCTGCTGAGCCCTGGGCAGGGTTTTCCTCCGAGGGCTGCGGGCAGGGCGGAGGTGCGCTTCCCACGGGCAGGATGGGCTTGTTTACGGGGGCAACTTTTATCTGCACAAACAGCCCTTGGGCGGGCAAAGTGGATGTGGGTTTGCCGCTATCTCCGCCGGCAGTCGGAGGGGAATGTAAACACGGATGGGGTGGAAATGCCGCGGCACAGGGACATCCTCACCGGGGGGTCGCTGCGGTGGGCAGCAGCACCCGGGGACCCACCAGCACCCCATCCTGCGTGGGGCTGGAGCTGGGTTTCCAGCTGGGAGAGCCGGGGTGCGGTGTTGGGCTGGAGGGGAGCCCTCCCACCCGGGATCCACGCAGACGGGCAGATGATGGATGGGGTGAGACAAAAGCTGCCAGTCCCCGTTGCCCACCATGCAGTTTATCCTCCCCTCGGTTTATTCTCTTCCTGTCTGCAGCAAACCCTCCTGTCATCAGCAGCCCGGTTAGTATTGGTGGAAGTGCCGCCGGCGATAGCCTGGGGATGGGCAGGAACTGCCCCTCGCTGCCCGTCCCCCGAGGCTGCTCTCACGCCAGGGCCCGCAGGGCAGCGGAGGAGGGGGCTGTTCCCCACGGCAGCCCCCGGCCGTTGTGTGGGCAAAGCAAAATTCAGTATTTCATTACTTATAAGATCTGTTTTCCAAGGGTCACCAGACACAGTTCCCTCCCTGGGAGCCTGCTAGGGGAGCAAGCGTCTCACCAACAGCCAGCCCTGCCCGGCTGAAAGTGGTTGGAAGCAGGTCAGCAGCCAAGACACCGCAGCTGCTGGTGAGCGGGCGCAGAGGCGGACACCTACGCGCAGCACTTCTGCCCCCGGTTGAGAAGGCAATAAGGCAAAACCCCTGTATCACATGAGGGATCTCCCCATCTGCCCGGGGAAGGGGCAGGTAAAATGCCCTAGAGATGAACACGCTGTAACCAGCGGGTGCTGGTAGCGCGGGCGGGCAGCACCAGGGTGGCAGGAGCCGATGTCTGGGGGCATCTCACAACCCTCCCGGCCAGGAGCATCCCTCGTCCCTTGTGTGCTGCCAGGAGCACCGAGCTCCACCAGGCGCTGGGACAGTCATGCCATGGCGGGGCTGGGGTCCCCACATTCCCTCTCATCTCTTTTCTCAGGGTTGTTGGTGCCATCCCCGTGCACAGAACCTCAGAGAAATGCCAGATGTCCTGGTGAGAGGCGGCACAGGGGTCCTGCCCCCCGAGACATCACTGATTTATTGCCCCGGGGCTGGCTGTTCCCTGGCCCTGGGTCCAGATGGTTTCCCCTTTCTTTCTTCTTGCTTTTTTTGAGTCTCCAGCCTGTGTGGGAAATGGGAGACAGAGACGGATGAGGAGGAAAGGCTATTGTTAGGGCTCTGCATCCCGGACCAGCTCGCTCGGTGCCAGCTGGTTTCTGGGGAGGTCTCTCCAGCGGTGGAGATTGTATCAGCAGAGGCCAGGAAGGACATCGCTGCCAGCCCGGGAGAGCAGTGTGTTCTCCACGGTGGGCTGGAGCTCTGCAGAGCTCAGCAAAGGCAGCAGGAGCTGAGCGAGAGCTGGGCACCCACATCCTCGGTCTGGGGCAGGGACTGGATGTCTTACGCTGCTCGGCTCTGCTGCAGCCTCTCGGGGTCTCCTGGGCACCCCAAGTGCCTTGTGGAAGCCCCCCCCCCGAAATGAGGACATGCTGGAAGGTCTCACGGCCTGGAGAAGCTGTTGCTGCAGG
Source organism: Psophia crepitans (assembly GCA_013399095.1). Classification (NCBI taxonomy): domain Eukaryota; kingdom Metazoa; phylum Chordata; class Aves; order Gruiformes; family Psophiidae; genus Psophia; species Psophia crepitans. Next base: position 78,827 of record VWZZ01005488.1, read on the forward strand.
ACAGAAAGGGTCCGGTCCCCTGAAGGGGCATCTCCAGAAAGGGCGCTTTGTGGGATTTCGAACACCCTGGAGGGTTCCCCCCACACCCACTGTTGCAGCCAGGCCTTGCCCACACCCCGAGCCGGGGTCCCGCAGGCGCCGAGGGCAGATGCCCCCATGAAGTGGGGGCTCGTGGCCCCCTGCTCCGCCCTGGCCAGGATGTGCCCTTAGAGCCTGACCTCCCCCCAGCTCCTTGACCCCGTAATGGTCCATTCTCTGGGAGGAGGAGGAAATGGCAGTGGACCTTTTTATTTGGCGGCAGGACGCCTTGCTGGGTTGGGGGTCACTGCTGATGTCATTCGGCAAGGCCGGATATGTTATTTTCCTGCCCCAGCGCCCAGTAATCGATTCAGCAGCTGGCATGGGGCGAGGGCTGCCTGCCTGGCACCGCAGCTTGCCCAGGGTCCCTGGGGGGCACCACAGCCTGCCCAGGGTCCCTGGGGATCCTTGGGGGACACCGCAGACTGCCCAGGGTCCCTGGGGATCCTTGGGGGGCACCGCAGCCTGCCCAGGGTCCCTGGGGTCCTTGGGGGGCACCGCAGCCTGCCCAGGGTCCCTGGGGATCTTGGGGGGGGCATTGCAGCTTGCCCTGCCCAGGGT
>VWZZ01005488.1:138147-153795 GCA_013399095.1 Psophia crepitans
CCTCTGGTATTTGAAATTGAGAGGTTTTTTGGCAACGCGCCTGCTTCTGGAGCTGTAAACATGCGAATAACTAAGCCGTTTGGGTGCGCGGAACGGTCTGACCCCATTCATTTGACCTATGCCCTAAATTATATATAACGATACCGGCAAAGCACCCTCCTGGTGCGGACGGGAGAGCGCGAGCGGGACGGCAGAAATTCCCCCAGGGAGATTTCCCGGTGCGGATGCGTGGTGCTCTGCCTGCCCGCCGTGGTGCCGAACGGCACCCGCCTGCGCGCCCCGCTGCCGGCACTGCGCCTAAAGCACCGCTGCTGCCGCCGGCCGCGGGCAGGGCACCGGCTGCCCATGGGTTGCTCCCGTCCTCCCTCTCCCGGGATGCTTCGGATCCGAGGCCGTGCCGCTGGTCCTCAGCGCGGAGCCGAGCACGGGGCGCTGTGCGGGCAGCCTGGCCAGCGGGCAGACCCAGCCAACAGAATTGGAAGTCCGCGTTGGGATCTATGCGGAAATCACTGTTTTAGAGGGGAATGGCTTCGAGACGCGGAGACCCACGCCTCCGCCGTTAAGCAGCGCACGTCCCAGGGCCACAAAGTCGCGTTTTACCCTCTGAGCAAGGCAGGAAGGGGCCACGCAAGCCTGTGCCTGAACTAGAGAGGAAGACAGTTGTAGCTCAATGCCTTCATCTTACCTTCTGCCTCTGGGGGAAGTCTGGCTGGGGGCATTTCTCCCAGGATGCCCGCCGACGCTGTTCTCTGTGCTCAGGTACGGAGAACACCGGTGTCTGCCGCCGCTGCTCGTGCGTGCTGCCCACAGAAGATGATGCAGTCTCGCCCCTGCGATCTGGCGTGGCGTACGGCTCGCTGGTAGCACGCCTTTCCCGTCCCCTCGCGATTAATTTCAGGCCTTGGTTCCCGCAGGGAGAGACAAAGAAGATGTGGTTGTCCCGACGTCGGGGGGGAGGTACGACGTGCACCTGAAGAAGAGGCAGCGCGTGGCGGTGTACTGGGAGGAGGAGGTCTCTGAAGTGCGTCGCTGCACATGGTTTTACAAGGGGGACAAGGACAACAAGTATATTCCCTACTCGGAGACCTTCAGCGAGGAACTGGAGGTAAACACACCTTTCCTGGTAGCGTCCCTCTTCCCGAGGAGCGTCTTGGCTTCTCGTTGTCAAATACTGGCCCTGGTGCCCCAAACTCCAACTGGCACCAGTCACGCCTGAGGACATGAACTCAAAAGAGGCTTTGGCGCGGCGTTTTCGCAGCTGATTAACGTAACTGTAAACACTGCCGCCGTCTCCCCCCAGCCTGCTGCAGCCGGGCGGCCTCCCCTTCTCCTGCCCTCGTCCGGCCGTGTCAGCATCCTTGTCCTACACGTTTAAGCGCCCGGGTGCCCTGGGCATGCCGTGCAGCTCCGGCCGTGCTTGCAGCCTCGCTCCAGCGGCTTTGCTCTGTCTTTTCCTGACCCTGCCTTGACTGTCCCCGTGAGACTCGTCCTCCCTGTGCTCGTAGTTTCACCAAACCAAGGGAGCTGTGAATGCAAGAACGAGGAACCATCGTTCCGGGGACCCGCTGAACTCTGTGCTGGCAGAGGCTTCAGTGGGCTGGAGACTCTTCTTTGGGAAGATATGTGTGTAGAGACCGATGTATAAATATGTACAGCGATAGATGTATTCTGATGTAACAAAAACTTCTGAATGGACGGGGACGCCTGCTGGTGCTGCTGCTGTTGAAGTGGGGGCTTCTCGAAAGCCCTCTGGCAGGTGATGCTCAGGTGACCCTGCTGCTCCTCCAGCTTGGCCCGGCCGATTCGTCTGCCTCTTTCGCAAAGCGCGTGGATAAGAGACGCGGTGCGGTGGGTGGGGGCTGTCCCAAGCGGTTGAATACCTTCGGGTGACTCACAGAGGGTGTTCTTTTCCGTAGGAAGCTTACATGATTGCTGTGACCCTGGATGAGTGGAAGAAGAAGCTGGAGTCCCCTAGCAGGGAAATCATTATCTTGCACAACCCAAAGGTGAGGAGGGCCTGGGGATCTTTGCGCTGAGCGGCAGGGACCTCCCTCCAGTTCCCCGCAGGCCTGCCCGTGTGCTGCCTGGCTTTGTGCTGTTTTTACCCACGTCTGCCGAGAAGCCGGTTCTGCGCCAGCGGCGTTCCCCTCGCCTGCCCGCGCCAGAGCGGAGGGCAGCGCCCGCAGCGCGCCGGCTTCACCCCTCAGCGTCTCTTTCGCTCTGTCCGTGCCAGGGGCTCGTACCAGCGCAGTTAAACATCGCGCTCCGGTACCGCCCCGAATCACCTACCAGCTCTCGTAGCAAAACATCTCCTCTGCTTCACCACGGCATGCGGCGCAGCTTAATGACAGGCTCTTCTTGTTTACAAGCTGATGGTGCACTACCATCCGGTTGCCACCTCCGATGACTGGGGCTCAACTCCTACAGAACAAGGTCGACCTCGGACTGTGAAGAGAGGCGTGGAAAACATCGCTGCCGAGATCCCCAACGGTGAGCTCGCTTCTCCCTCCCACCCATCCAAAGCCGCAGAGTCTGTTTTCCAACCTGTTTTCTCAAAAAAGGCTGACAGAAGCTTCCCCGATCCTTCAAACGAAGGGCACAACTAAAAATTCTGTGCCAAAAGGAACCAAATGGTTTTCAGAAACCGAACTGCAAACGAGTGCGCAGAGCGGCAGACACTCGGGCAGCACCCACTGCGCCTCCGGCTCCTGCGCCGGACCGGAGCTGTTGAAAGCACTGCAGAGCGTGACGTTACCCCCGAGGTCTTGGCCTGTGTGTTCCTGCAGAAGGAGACTTTTTCCCCAGTAGGGACACGGGTTTATCACTTAGCTCCACGCTGGGGCACATGCTCTCCCCGGCTCTGAAGCTGTGGGTCTGCTCTGCCCGCTCCCAGCCGTCCCCGAGCGCACGGTCAGGCCTCAGGACTTGTCCCCACCACGTTACCCCTTCACCTTCCAGCGCATGTGCCCTCAGGGAAGGGCCTGTGCGAACTGAAGTCAGTGGGAAGTAGGGAACAAGACGTAAGTCCTACCTGCGAGACGCAGCTACATGGGGCCGGGGGGTCAGCAGAGCGGGGTGGGCACAGGGCAGCTGGACCGAGTCCTGCCGGTCCTGCCCCTCCCCACGCTGAACGTGCCCTGCGGCGCGGATGCGAGGACCATCCACCCCTGCTGAAGTGAGGATGGTGGCAGAAGGGGGGACCAGCCACCTCGCCTTCCTCTACTGTCCTGTCGATCCGGATCCGTCCCAGGGTGGGCAGCTGGATTTAGCAGGGGAAACAGTTCAGAAACGTGAGAAATCCCACCAGCCTTTAGGCATAAAATCCAGGCACTGCCCCAAGGGATTTTACCTGGCTGAGGTGAGGATGGGAGGCTCCGCTCGCCTGCAGAGCGGGTCAGTGCCGCATTAAGTGGTGTCTCCCGCAGGACCTGTGCTCTGAATTCTTCTTCCCTCCTTAGGAGAGCCGCTGCAAATCGATCACCTGGTTTTCGTGGTGCACGGGATCGGCCCAGCGTGCGACATTCGGTTCAGGAGCATCGTGCAGTGCGGTAGGTGTGGAGCCCGGCCGGGGCGCTCTTCCCACGCGCGGCTCATAGCGGAGCCGGTAAAGCCTCCGCTGCACGGACCCTGTGAAGCGCTGTCGGAGCAGTCACACCGTCCCGACACGCTGGCAAGGCCCACGGTCGAATTTGCTGACTGCGGTGGGGAGCGTGAATGCAGCGCTCACCGACCCACTAAATCCTACCGCGTGGAAGGGTTTGGGCAACCCCTTCTCATCCCTGCGTTCTGCTGCTGCTCAGAACAGGGAGTTTCCCAAATGGGATACAGATTTGCCAAGTAACTGTCCAAACCTGCTAAACTAATTAGTGACCTGCTCAGTCCGTGGCGACGGGTTAATCTCACCGGGTGAAGCCCAACAGGCAACACCCCACCAGCAGCCTGTGGGGTGATTTTGGGCCGACACCGCGGCGGACGCTGCTGCTGGCTCAGGAAATCCCCAGGCTGCAAACGCCTGGAGGCGAGGAGAGCGTGCGAGAAGCATCGCTGGTCTTACACACCCCCCTAAAGCATCCCCTGGGGATCGGTACTGGAGTCGGGGGACGAACCGCGTAACTCGGGTCCGGCCTGTTCGTCGTCACTTGCTCAGAGTGCTCTGGCTCTGTAGGGGAGGTGATTGCTGCAACTGCCTGGAAGCCCGACGTGATTTAACCTGTAGAAATCCAGAGCGCTGAGATCTTTCACAGCAGAGTGCCTTTAGTTCCCGTGAAATACACCTCTGCTTTAACAGAGTCCGTTCTGCTTTACGTTCATCTGATGAAACTCTTTTCAAGGCTGCTGACCATTTCAAATGAAGGAGATCAGGCTTCCTCCCTCAGAACGGAGTAATTTCAAGGTCACCCCCTCCCTTAGGATTCCCTTTCTAACATATGCATCTTTGCAACAGATATATATATTTTTTTAAATTCCTCAAAGTACCTTTCTCATCTCGACCGCTCAGAGCCCTGCCCATGCAGACAGGCGGCTCGTTACAGATGGGACAGCGAAATCCAGTAAACACACGTGTAAGGGCACGGAGCCTTCCCCTGATCTTGTAGTTAAAGGTTCAAGGTCTTAGGGTAGCAGGAGCAGATTAAAGACCCTGGTGGGATTTCCCTGGTAATGATCTTTTATCTTATTAAGCGCTGTTGATGCAGCAGGCTTGCCCCGTAGCCCGGTGGATCCCGCTAAGCGTTCATGCTCTTTTCCAGTGAACGACTTCAGGAACGTCTCCCTGAGCATGCTGCAAGCGCACTTCAAGAAGGCCCAGGAGCAGCAGCAGATCGGCCGGGTGGAGTTCCTACCGGTGAACTGGCACAGCTCCCTCCACTCCACCGGCGTGGACGTGTAAGTGTCCCAGACTCCTCCGGCGTCGGTGGGAATGGCAGAGCGCAGGCAGCCCCCTCCCACGTAAACTCTGCTGTTTCTGGTGGCCGCTGCGGGCAGAGGGAAAGCGGTGAGCGCTTGGGGCTGGGGGCGCGCGGGGGTGAGCGGGACGGAACGGGTCCCGCAGAGCCTCTCGGTGCCAGACCCCCTCCCCACCGCCCTCCCGCAGCCCGGCAGGCGCCTGCTCCCATCAGCGCCGGCCGGAGAGGAGAGGCTTCTGCCTTTCCCTGGCTGACGTCAGGACGGGCCGGGGATGTCCGCGCCTTGCCAAAGGCCTTTGGAAACCCAGAACGTGGTTTCTGCCCTCCAGGCTGCTCTGCAGTGCCCTGGGGAGGGGGGAGAGCCTGTCAGGCTCCTTACTCCTGCCTGGAGAGGAAGAGCTCGGGCCATGCGCTGCCTTCGGTCTCAGCATGAGCCGAGGGTCTGGATTACAACGTTACGTGCTTTGAGACAGCGGCAATCCTCCTCCGAACTTCTGTTTTGCCTGAGAGACGCGGTGGGGTTCACCAGCACCTCTGACCGTGATTCCCTCTCTGCTCCTTTCCCCCCGCAGCGACCTGGAGCGAATCACTCTGCCGAGCATCAACCGCCTGCGTCACTTCATCAACGACACCATCCTGGATGTTTTCTTCTACAACAGCTCCACCTATTGCCAGACCATCGTGGACACGGTGGCATCCGAAATGAACCGCCTGTACCAGCTCTTCCTGCAGAGGAACCCCCTCTTCAAAGGGGGGGTCTCCATTGCGGGGCACAGCCTGGGTAAGGGGCTTCACCCCCGGGTCCCCCGAGTGTCGCCGTACCGTGGGAGCAGGGCGGCCGCTGCTCTGTTGTCCCAGAGAAGAGGTGGCCGGGGGCTTTTTCCCTGCTGAGACGCTGAGGCTCTGCCCGCCTGCGCCTGGTTTTTAGGGTCGCTCATTTTGTTTGATCTCCTGACGAACCAGAAGGCTGCTCCCGAGGAGGACGAGCACAGCAAAGAGGTAGCACGGGCTCTCCGGCATCGCACGGACCCGTGGGGGAACCGCTGCAGTGGCTGCTTGGGGAAGGGGGGGGAAATCCAAAATGCACAGGAGAAAATGGGGGAGCACAAAGCGTGATCCCCGATGGCTCTTTTCACAGGGCTCCAGGACTACCTCAGGCAGCAGGGGTATTGAGGAGGTAAAAGAAATCCTGCAGAAGCTGGAGCTGCCTGAATATTGTGATGTTTTTGAGAAAGAGAAGATGGACAGGCAAGCACTGGTAAGCAGCTCTCCCGTTTTTGCTGTCTCTTGCATTTTGTTCCCAGTCCTCCCACCTCGTGCACATCTTCCCGGTACCGAGTCCCTGGCACATGAAATGTCTCTGAGGAGACAGAAATGTCTCTGAGGCAGGGACAGAATTACGGAGGACAGAAATACCTCACCTCTCTGCTCCTGTACTAATATCTGGGTTGCTTATTTTCTAGTTCTTGTGCACAGAGAAAAACCTCAAGGAAATGGGAATTCCCTTGGGACCAAGAATGAAGATACTTCATTACATGAGCTCCCAGACGGAGATGCAGGTTTGTCTTCTGCACGGCTGGTGTTCATCCAGGTCACATCCCACCGCTCTCAGACAAGGACCAGCCTGGCACCCGGGCATCGCCTTACCCCGTGGTCTGTAAGGGCGACCGCAGAGCAGGAGCACTTGTTAACGGTGGTAGAGAGCGCAGTTAGTGGTGCTGGCTGGAGAGGTGGTCGGCTGAGGAAGGATGGTGCTGCCAAGATCACCCTGGATCTGGAGGGTGCGGGATGCCCGGCGGTTCACCGCCTCCGCGCTTGCTCGCGGGCGGCAGGACGGGCCGTGGCGCGCGGTCGCTGCAGCAGCCACGCTAACGCGGTGTCCTGGTCATGTCGCTGCAGGACCAGAGCGCAGCAGGGCCCGGGCACAGCGGGGGGAGCGGAGCAGAGCCTGGGTCCCCACTGCAGAGTGACCTGGACAGCACAGACGACAGCAGGAATTGCCAATACCGGGATGTTGGTTTAGGACAGGTAACTACCGAGCTCGGCGCCGTGCTCCAACTGCGACAACGAGGTGCTCCTAACACCAACGCGGAGGCTGTGTCACAAAAAAACACCTTTCCCTCTCTCCTAGGTCTCGGCAAACTATCCGCAGCTGAACTACAAGCCCACCATCTTCTTTGCTTTTGGGTCTCCCATCGGGATGTTCCTGACAGTGCGGGGGGTGAAGCGGATCAACCCAAACTACAGCCTGCCCACCTGCAAAGGCTTCTTCAACATCTTCCACCCCGTAGGTACAAGACCCAGAGCCTTCCTGCGTGCAGCGCGCAGAGCACGAGCCCAGGCTCACTGTCCCCCTCCTCCGTGCAGTTTGACCCGGTGGCATACAGGATTGAGCCCATGATCGTCCCAGACCTGGAGTTTGAGCCCATGCTGCTGCCCCATCACAAGGGCAGGAAGAGGATGCATCTGGGTAAGGCTGAGCGTGGCCCCTTGCCCCCAGCGCGAGCCATGCTGCGGCCCCTCGCCCCCAGCCCGGGCCGTGCTGCAGCCCCGGCCCGACGCCCACCCCTCTGCCTTTCAGAGCTGAAAGAGGGGCTGACTCGCATGAGCGTGGACCTGAAGAACAACTTGCTGGGGTCCCTGCGGGTAGCCTGGCAGTCCTTCACTCGAGCCCCGCTGCCAGCCGTGGAGGCGGCGGCGAGTGCCGACACCGAGACGGTGGCAGAGGCCGACACGGAGAAGCAGCCAGGTGGGTGGTGCGGGTGGTGGGGAGCTGCAGGGGCAGCATGGGGACCTGTCCGTGGAGCAGGGGGGACTTGGGCACCCTGCAGCCCCACCGGCACTGCTGCCATCTCCTGCGCTCGGCCAAGGGATTGCCTTTGAGCTGCGGCTGCGCTCGGCTCTCCCGTGCTGTGCCTCCCCCTCCAACCGCCTGAGGAAGAGGGGAGGAGGCCGCTTGCCTGGTCCGTAACGGCCGCCCGGGGGTCTCCGCGCACCCGCACCACTTCGTGAGCCTGCCCAGCCTGCCCTCGCGCTAGCCGCCCTGGCAGGGATGTTTTCCAAGAGAAAGCCCTGGGGGGGAGGGCAGGGGATGCTGCTGCATTTTCTGGGTGCCCGGTGGCTGACGCGTGGCTCCCCGTTATTCCCTCAGACACAAAGCCGGAGGAGGCCCCCGCAGCGGCGAAGGAAGAGGCGTCCCTCATTAACGTGGGGAGGCTGAACGGAGGGAATCGCATAGACTACGTGCTGCAGGAGAAGCCAATAGAGAGCTTTAACGAGTATTTATTTGCACTACAAGGGCATCTCTGCTATTGGTAAGCTGCTGTACAACCGGCAAAGCTTCAAATTCATGTCTGACGTAGGCAGAGCGCCATCACTTTTAAAGCCAGCGTGGTAAGAAAAGCCTTACCTAAGTGAGCGACTCTCCTGCCCCTACTGCAGACGGAGCGGGTGGGCAGGGACAGAGGAAGGACACCGGCACCGCTCTCCTTGCCTATTACCGCCTGCATTTGCTGAGCGCCACATCTACCCCCCAGCCATCACAGATGTCCTGACAGAGCGGAGGGAAGCTTCCCCCCCTAATGCCCCTGTCCTCCTGCTCCAGGGAGTCAGAAGACACTGTCCTGCTGGTTCTGAAGGAGATCTACCAGACCCAAGGCGTTACGCCGGATCAACCTTTGCCAGGAAGCCACTGACCAACCTCTGCTGTTCTGGCCGCTTGAGGTGAGTCGCCTTGCCAACACCTGGAAATCCTTCCAGGTTTCCTGGGACGCGCAGAGGGCATCTGGTCCGTTTGAGGGGAGGATGTTCCTTCCTTGGAGCGCCGTGTCGGGTCTTCCCTTTGGCCTGGCAGCCTGCTCGGCTTCCTTGCTCTCATCCTGCGCACAGGCACCACGGGGCATGAGCAGAGCTCATCTGTAAAATGCTGCTGAAGATAAGGGCGGCCGGCACAGCGCGTGGCTACGCTCAGTTCGGTCCAAGGGAGCGGCCAGACGCGTGGCCGCTAGTCCAAGGGTCCCGGGTTAAAGCCTTCCTATGGGCGGGTACCGAACCAGAGCGCGGCCCCTGCGGTTCTCGCAGGGCGCTTCCACCCTCTGCCGGCCCAGGGCAGGGCGGGGTAAGGCGCATCCTGGTTTTCTCGCCCTCGAAGTGGGCTGGGAAGTGGCAGGGACGTGGGAGGCCGGGTGGGTTTTGGTCTGCCCTAGTGTGGCTATTCCTACCTTCTCTTTTTGCTCCTTAGATCCAACTCAACCGAGTACTCACCAGGAAAGTCCAGATTTCCTCTCTGCCTTCCTCTCTCCTCTGCTGCTGTCCCCCGCATGCTGCTTCCCAAGTCCTTGCTGCTACCTGGAGATAAGGATGATTTTCCTCCATTGTGGGTCGGGGTGGGGGGGAATATCAGGGGAAAACACTTCTGCTCAGACACACCCAGCACTTGCTGTGACGCCCTGTGGCACCACGTACTTTAACCCTCCGCCTCCTAGTTATCCTAGTGGCTCCTCCAGCACCGAAGCAGACTAGCTGCCTGGGCTCGGAACTGACATTGAGGGCCTGATTCTGCTCCTGGCACAGTGAGGGAACTCGCAGCTTGTGACCTTGAGGAATAAAAGCCTTAAANCATAACACGGAGCACTAGGGTGAGGGCTGCGGTCTTTGGGAGGTGAAGCCCAGGGCACAGGCGTCTGCTGTTCAGTGAGCAGGAATGTGTCTGCCAGCCGTTCGCATCTCCCCGAACTGCTGCGGCACGGTTTGTGCACCCCTGGGCCGTGCCAGGCAGGGCTGCCCTGTGAAACAGCCCCCCCAAGCGTGACACGTTCGTGCACGCCGCCCCAGGCGCTCCTGCCTGCTGCGATATCTTGGTAGCGACTTCTCAGCATCCTCACCCAGCCCGTGGCGACCAGCGAGCCACGGGCATCCCCGAGGCACTGCCTGCATCCCGGCAGGACCCCAGCCAGTGGCCAGGGAGGGAGGGAAGCTTCACCTCCGGACCAAACTGCAGCAAGACGGGGGAAAGCAGCTGCTCCTCAGCAGCGTCCCAGCAGCCTGGAGGCGTGGAGGGACAGCCCTGCTGGGCTCTGCAGGGGCACGGAGCCACGCTACCGTCCTGCTGCAGTGTGGCTTTCTGGGTGGCTACAGGGATCTCACACCAGCCAGGCTCCAGTCACTGGTTTTGGTTTTAAACACACGAAAGGCAGCCGGCGAAGCCAGAGCGCCGAGCCGCTGGTCTGTGCCTGCAGCTGCCCGTGGTGCGCGCTAGCTGCGCTCCAGGGGCCGGGGCCAGAGCCCCGGTGAGCCCTCCCCGGCCACCAGACCCACGCAGGGCAGAGGCAGGCGCTGCAGAGACCGTTGCTCTGACAGCCTCTGAAAGAGCCAAACCACTTTCCCTCCCACTGACTACTGCCCTGCATGGGGTAAGGAGCCTTTCTTCCACAGCCTGTTTGTCTGTCCTCCGTTGTACTACGTTATTTGCACTATTTGGAAGGTTTTGTTTGCCCCCTCCCCTCCCAAAGGAACGGAAGCTGTTCTTTTACCTGACTGCAGAAGCACACGCTGCTCAGTCGGCGCCTGAACTACTGATTGCTAAAGCATCTCCTACAAGAGTAGGAAAAGGAACAGTCTTAACACGGGACACTCTCATGATCAGCTTTTTAAGTTATGCACTTTGTTAAAAAACAAAAGTTAAATACATTTTAAATGTTATTTAATGTCTTTTTCCAGTAAAAGCCAAAATAAATAAGTAGATGACTGTGGTGTGTGTGTGTTTGGGGGGGAGAGGGAGGGGAGGGGGCCAAAGAATCCACATGTGCACAATTTTAGTGGAAAGCAAAGCTATTTCTGTAACTTCTGGTGAAGTCGCAGGGTCACAGAGGGCTCGCGTGGGCCACGCTGAAGATGACGGGGCAGCATTTCCATCACTGTCCGGTCCTGAGCCCGGCAGAGGCGCACGTGCCTCGCTCTGCTACAGCCTCACCTTTGCTGTTCGCAGGCATGTACACTCGACAGGAACACACGTACCTGCGGGGCAGGCTGGTGGCAAATCTCTACTTACGGGAGTCCCCCACACCGCTGTGCCCGGGGCTCCTCTGCCCCTCCAGTGCCAACCGTGGCGCGAGGAAACGAGCCCCGCTGAAGGGATGCTGCTTTCGGGCACCACTGCACTTTCTGCTCACTCTCATCTCTTTACAACCGTATTAAAGCTGCAAGGGAAGAGATAGAAAATAAACACCCGCCTGGAAACCCCTGCAGACACACCACAGGAAATGGCTGACACGGCAATAAACCCAGGCCTTGAGGTAAAGCTTTTTAGTACTGCAGCTCATTTAAAAAAAAAAATAAACTCCTTTATTTGGCAAATTAGAAAGAATCAGGGCTAGCACAATACAAATAACCACCAGGCTAGTTCCAGCGTCCCTCTCCCCCGCTGCCCGGTGGTTACTGCACCCTGCTCCCCTCCGCCGGGTCGGCTCAGCCGCGACCCAACAGACGGACCTAAACCCGCGCCAGGGGCAGGTCCCGCACTCAACGCGCTTCCCCCGAGGGACAGGACGGCTGGGCTGGACTGAAGGGACACGGCTGGCGGTGCTTCAGGGCCGGGCACAGGAACACCCGCTGGACGGGGCACACCAGGCTGTCACGTTTTTGCAGTTGCTGCTCCAGGACCGTTCGTGCTGTGCTCCCTCAGGCTGGCACAGCGACACGCTGAGCGCCTCGCTCGCTTCGCAGCGGTCCCAAAGCCAGGGACACCTACAAAATCCAGTTAAATGAAGCAGCACGACAACGTACCAGCGCTGCAGAGAATGTCGGCTGGGTCTCGGGTTCATCCTCATTTGAGCCACTTCTCACCAAGCCTTCCCCTGCCCCAGGGGGAAGCAGGGGAGGTGCCGGCAGGACAGAGCCCGTCACTATATATCCAGGTGAAAGCTGGAAGCTGCAGGTTTCTCTTGGTGCGCTGGCAGTTGTTTGGATTTGTACAGAAATGGTTTGTGGCACATGGAGTCCGTCAGGGGAGGGTAATGCTGTCTGTAGCAGAGGTACGCGAGCACAAAGCCCATCGCTGAGCCAACCAACACATCTGTGGGCAAGACCACAGCAGAGTCAGCTTCCCTTCACCCTCACCTCCCGGGCAGCGAGATCTCCAGCAGGAGCCTCTCAGCCTGCTCAGGGCTGAGCTGCACCCGCGACCTGACCCTCAGCTGTAGAGCCGAGCTTGGCCTGTATCTCAAAACCAAAGAGAAAGGTGCCATCGCCTTGCAGGCAGCAAAAAAATTACCACTGGAGGAGTAATCAAAACCCCCCGGGTGCCACCACGGGCTCTGAACTCCCCTGTGGCAGCGTGGATCCCCCCGCGCTCAGGGCAGCCGGCTGTGCCCCCTGGCCCGGACGCCGACCCACCTTGCCAGTGGTGCTTGTAGTCGCAGGTGCGGGACACGGCGATGAGGGTGGCGAGGAAGAGCGGGAGGAGGAAGGCGCAGAGCCGCAGAGCGCTGCCACCCCGGCCGGGCGTGAAGCAGCGCAGCTTCCCGGCTATGTAGAAGGCAGAGAAGGCGAGACCAGCGAAGGCGACTGAAAGAGAAGGGCATCCTTCAGAAACAGCGCCGGGCACTGCCACGGACCCTCAGCCGGACCCGCACCCTCTCCCCGCCGCGGCAGAGGGGCTGAAAGGGGACGTTTGTCCTGCCCGTGCCAGCCAAGGGAAGCACCGGCTCCAGAGAGAGAGAGGGGCCGTACACGTTGGTACTTGGCAAACATCCCTCCTCCCAGGAGTTACAGACAGCTTCAGGTGACGTTTTTCACCCCACTGCTTTGCAGAGGAAAAGCTGAGACCCCCAAATCGGCCGAGGACTGTAGCCAGAGCCGCGGGGTGCACGAACGCAAAAGCCAAGCTGCCCTCCCCATGGTTCGCTGTCTGGGGCCGTAGGGACACGGAAAACTCACACGAAGCGTGTCCGCTGGGGAAGCTCTTGCGCCCCTCGGTCACTACACCAGGGTCACCTGTGCACACCAGCTCCGCGTTCGCTCGCCCGTCTGGGAAGCATCGATAGAAGAAGTCCGGCCGCGGCCTAGGGAGAGCACAAAGCACGTGGTCCTCGGGCGTGCGGCACCGGAGACACGCGAGCACCCAGCCCTCCTCGGAGCACCCACGGCCGAACGCAGCTGCCGGCCACCTCGCACAGCTCCCTCCGCCGTGCAAAGGGAGGGCGGCGCGACCCGGGCTGCGAGCAAACGCAAAACTGAGCATCACTCCCAGCTCTGCTCCGCCTGGGCAGGCCGGGCTCGGCGGGCGAGGGCCAGGCTGCAGCAGCGCACCCGCACCGGCCCACCGCTGCTCGGGCAGGGGGCCCAGCTGAGCCCCCGGGGATGAGCGCTGTGCTGATCCCCCCTGCCCAACCCAGCCTTACAAGAACCGCATTCCCAGGCAGCCTCGAGGCGCCGGCTGCGCAGCCTGCAGGCACGCCGGAGCAAACCTGTGACCGCACAGGTAACTTTCTGCCACCCTGACCTGGCTCGAGGAGGTGAAACCACCCCTGTACGTGTGGCAGAGCGCTCCTCCCTGGCGCAGGCCTGAACAAGCTCCTCTAAAAGATGCCTGGAAACAGCAGGTCCCCCCAGTGTGTGTTCTAATAGGTAATTGTCTTTACAGCTAGAAAAAACACACTCTTTCCAGGCTGGGTACGTCCAGCTTCAGGTTCCGGCCCTTGCTCCTGCTGTTGTAGCTCTACCACCGCGCAGACATGGTGCCTCCCCTCCCCGCACGGGTAGGAACGAGCCGGTTTCTCACCTCCCCACAACGAGCTTCAGGGCGTTTGTAAAAACCCCGTTCAGGGCGAGAGCAAGGCTGGCAGCTAGGAGAGAGCAGAGAGGCCATGTCAGCATCGTCCCTGCCTGAGCGTGCAGCTTCGAGGCACAGTCAGTGCTCGAACGTTCGCTGGAGGCACGCGGCTCGGCTTTGGTACCCCTGGCACAGGAGCCAAGGGCTTATCAGTGGGAGCCCTGGCCCAGAGCCCCCGCCGCGAGGGGCTGCGGCTTTCTGGGTTGAGGAGCAGCTCACCGAGGCAGGCTTCCTGCGTGTCTTCTCGGTCGGCGTTCATGAACACCCTCGCCAGGACGATGAGCAGCAGGGGAGACAGAAACGCGATGAACTGCCACAAAACAAGGAGACTGTTAGGCGGCTGCTGGCGAAGCAGACTGCGGCGCTCTCATCAGAACACAGCAGCAAGCGCTCAAGACGACAGTAGGTCTTCCTTCCCCAAAGCCCGGCAGCAACGTGTCCTCTCCGCACATGGTTGTTTCCATCAGAAAGCAAAACCAAGCTCAGCTGTTTGCAGCACACCCCGACTAACCCTGTGCTCCCCAGAGCGTGGCGATTCCCTGTTTGCCACCCGACGGCAGCGCCCCACGCACCGGAACAAGCCCCTGGGCTGCTGGACGCTGCCTGTACTGAAGCATGAGGAAAAAAGCCCAGGCGGCACAAATAACGCAGTGCACTGAGCTGCCCCGCTCCTTCCCGTGCTTCACCCACCCAGTGCACGTGCTCAGCAGGGCAGCAGAGCCTTCATCCCCCCAGCGAAGTGCAGCACATCCTCAAGCCCTGACACCTCTGGCACGAGAGCGCTGCTTTGGCTGCCTTCCCCCCTGCCTGCCGCTCGCTCCTCCTGCCTCCGGTTACCCCTGCGCAGCGTCAGCCCCAGCACCTCAACTCTGCCCATCCCTGCGAGCGCAAGGATTAGCTCCCTGGCAGCAACGCCCGTGCTGCTCGTCAGCAAAACCCACAGGAGCTGCTGATTCAGAGAGAACCATTCGCAACGTCTCACCGGTGGCTGCGGGATTTCACCCCGGGGACGTCGGCCGTGTGCCCGACAGGCTGGCAGGGAGGGAGTCTGCCACCACCTGAACCCTGGCACACGTCACGCTTTACACCACCACAACCGAGCGCTGCACCACAGCTTTGTCCTTCCCTGTGCAGGGCCCACCTCTGGCAGAGCACCCAAAGTGCTGTTTGCTAAAAAAGCGGATGCTTTGCCCAAACCTGGAGCCACAGAATCCCACCAAAACAGCCCTGCTTCGGAGGAGGGGATAACCCCTTCAACACACTCCTGTCTGCTTGAAATCCAACGCTTACGGTTTCATGTCAAACCCTCACAACACAGCCTAGAGACCCAGGGAAAGCATTTTCACGACAAATCGATACACCTCTGCTGAAAACAGCTGCTTTCGGGCAAAACGCACCCTGATGGAGAGCGACGCTGCCCTCGCCATCCGGGCAGGAAATCGATTACGAACAAGAGTCAAAGTCCCCACCAGCTTTTATAAACTTGGTTAAAATCCCAAAGACAATCCGGGCTGGTAAAGCCTGAAAAGATGACAGAAACGGCCGTACACGTTGGCTGGTCTGCAATAACGTAAGGCAGGTTCCGTGACGCGCGTTCAGAGCTACAGGCGTTGGCAAGGCAGGTCTGTCAGCCAGCAGCTTTGCTTTAAAAGGACAGTTTAAAGAAAAAACTGAGGAACCAGAGGAAGCCGCTGGACTTACAAACATGGGCACCGTGGGGACGTGATCCGCGCCCACGTAGGGGTTTCTGTAGAGCCACATCTCCTCAGGCTGCACCACCCGCTGAAACGGCGGCAGGAACTCCATCACCCTGCGGGGGGAAACGACACCCGAAAACGAGAGGTTTGGGGGCAGGCTGCGCCCGCGACCCGCCGCCGGGAGGGACCGGGGCAGCGGGGGCTCTGCTGCCCCCAC
>VWZZ01005488.1:158101-169574 GCA_013399095.1 Psophia crepitans
CCCAAATCTGAGGATGAGGACACCCGCCAGAAGCAAGATGTGCTCTGAATTCCCTCGTGTACTTTTTCAACCTACTATTTTCTTGAACTGAGAAGTCACCACGTTCCTGCAGGTTTACCTAAGCAGGTTTCCAGAGACAAGGTTCTTAATTCTTAAAATGCTTCATTTAGACAGATGCCAGCAACACTCGACAGGAATTCTTTCCATCCAGGATTATTTTCAATACCCCTTAGCCAAAGCTAGCACAAAGTCAGCCAAGATCAGTACACAAGTCCAAAGTAATGCTCTAACTCTACCAGGGCAGGGGGGCAGGCGCGGGGCTTGGTAAGACTGGGGGCTAAGGGAGGAGGTTCAAAGACTAACCCCAGCCTGGGGAAACCAGTCCTCCCGGGTTCCTCGCACAAGGATGGGTTTTCAAAAGAAAATCCGGAGCAGGAGCCAACCTAAGCCACGTCAAAAGCCTCACGTCTGATTAACAGAGGAAATCCGAGAGAGAACTGTCTCAGGAGGCTCAAGGTGGCTGCTGTGAACGCGGCCCGTCACCCCGACACAGAAAATACCCTGTTCACTGAAGGAGCGCTGAGATTTTTCTCAGCTCCATGAACAATGAAGATTAAACTTCAAAGATCTCTCTCAGCACAAAAATCTAAACACTCAATCGAAACAAACACGCACATGGGTCGGGTTCCCTAAGCGCTCAAATTTCCTTTGAAGCTAATGGGAGTCGGAGACAGCGGCAATAAAGAATCACACTAACATAACCACCACGAGACAAGCGCAGGCGTGGCAGCCGACGCGCACGCAGAACGCTCCTCCATCTGCAGAGGTCAGCGGCAGAGCTCCCCCGGGCAGGACCAAGCCTTCAGCTCCTGTGTGCTGCAGCACGCCCCGAGGCCGGGAGGCTCTCCTAACTACGGAGGTTTTCCACATTAGGCGGGATAAAGAAATGACCACCATGCAAAGAAGCTCCTTCTGAGCTTCCACCCGCCTGCAAACACTGATTACAGCTCTCGAGCAAGCAACCATGATTTCTTCCCTCCTTAAACAACGTTAGATCTCGTGCTACAAGCACTTCCAAGAAGCCACACACCTGATTTTTCACAGGAAAAGCTTTACAAGAATGTTCATGAGTTAACATGACCTACAACCTACCTTCTCAAAATGCCTTTAAAAGCAAGTACTGGAATGGAGGCATTTCAGGGTCACCTGGTCTGAAACCCACATCTGTCTTCATGGCATCTCAGTGTTACACAGAGTGGGGGGGGGCTTTATTCTTTTTGTAAACTAGACACAAAACTTACGTTGGCTTTGTTATTTTGTTTTTAAAGACACGTTGACTGATCAAAACCAGATCTTCAACACCCTTTAAAAATTAAATAAATAAATATGCTGCTATGCTTTACTTTCTACACTCAAAGAATGTTTTTCTTTGAAGGCCAAGACGTTTCTGGTTTCCAACAGTAAGAGCTGCTGTAGCACATTCAAGGGTAAAAGAAAGACCAAACAATAAAACCCAAACACCATTGCCTGCTTCTGCTTGCTAAGACTAAATGGTCCCGGTCCCAGTTCACACACGACAGCTCCGATGACAAAGACTGAATGTGTCATAGCAGTCTCTTCCAGTTCATCGCCTGTTTGCTCCTCTTCTCCCCTCCCGGGTTTGTTTTTAACCAAAATCACTCCTTCGCTTCTTCTACAGGATTCTGTGCTTCCAATTTGCACTTTATCTTGCTCCAGTACTCGGGTGCCACAGGAGACTTGGGGTCATGTGCGGAGCAGCAGAGATGGCCATCCAACGCTGATGCCACCAGGGCTCCCTTCTCGTGATCTTTACAGAAGGAATGAGGGCAAAACTCGCAGAATGAAACCGCAGGATTGCTACAGACGTCACACTGGTGCCACGGACATTCCCACTTTCCTGAGGGCGGGAAGGGAAGGGAGAAGAGAGAGAAGGAAGCTGAATTAGTGCATTTTGGTGACAACACCCACCTTTAACCCTTCCTCCGTGGTGTAACTGTTCATGATTGCTAACAAAGTTCAGAAAGATCAGCTCTTACTGTAGCTGCTACTTCTGCTTCTCATTTATAAGAATGACTGGAAACAGTCCTTAGTCATTTTGCATTTCATAGGCCTTACTTGGCTCAAAACATTGCTGTGTCATAACCAGAGCCTGAGGCAGTTAGCTCACCCTCCTCTGGCATCGACACCACATGTCCTTGCAAGGTAGAGAGTTTCGTTCACCTGTTCTTCTGATCTGTCAGCATCTCCTACTGACCTGCACACAGTGCTCACTCAGATGGGTATCTCCAAACCGAGTTTTAGTTCAACTGCAGCGTACTTTAACGCGGAAGACCAAGTGCAGTAGTGTGGAAAAATAAGCGAGAAACGGCTCAGAGAAGAACAAGCTGTGTAAGAATGTTTAGTGTGTCGAGACCCACATCCCCAGGAGTGACAACCGCACCTGGATGGGACTCCACACCTCCAAGGAAGTTGTAACCAGCCTGTTTGGGCCAGGCCAAATCCCTGAACTTCAAAGAAAACGCCAAACAAAAACCCCTAACTCCAGTTGCTCTGGGTGCTAAGATGCTATCAATTCCTTCTCCAGCAAATAAGCTATTTTGAGCATCGCTTCCAGGTTTCTAACACGCTGAAAAGGCAGGTGACTTCAACCTCACCAGTGGCAGCCTTTTGGTTAATTTCATCATTGACTAATCTGGACTTCCAATTATTTTCACCAAAGTCTTTGGAATCAGGAAGATTAAAGAGATAAGGACCTTGACAAAACCCTGCAATCGGATTAAGATGACGTGTTCCGAATAATTTGAGCCCTAGCTAGAAGAAGCCATGCCTTAACATGGACAAAGTCAAACGGAAGGTAAGTGCCATCAGGATATAGCAGATAAACATATTTACTGGTTCATTGAGCCCTACACGTGCTCGCTGTGGCAGCGGTTTGAACCGTCACTTGATTTGCGCTCGCTAACCATAGGACATCAAGATGATGTTTAGATTTCAATCAAAATAAGATTGTGATCCAAGACAGAGATGCAAGAACAACATTAAAGTATTACAATGCCTCTCCATCCATCAGTGCTCATTCAGGAACCCCATGACCTGATGTATTTCTAAATACGGGTGGTATTGCAAAAGCAAATACGCTGCATTTAATGTAAATGAACACTGCACTTCAGCCCAAACATTGCCTGGCTGCAGGAAGGAAGAGAGGAATAGGAAGCCACGTGATTGCTCTTACCAAAAGGTGGTTGAGTCAGGTTAAGGCATAGGAGGTGGTATGCTTTGGGACAGTCCTTTTTATCACACATGACTAGTTCTCCCCCATCTCCACACTGGAAACAGTTGTCTTCATGCATCTGCTTCTGTTCCGTTTTTATTTTCCGTTTCTTCTGCTTTAATTTTGCATTCTTCACCTTCTCTTCATTTGCCGTTGCAAATGCTGTCTAGCAGTTACAAAGATCACAGCACACAGTCACTTTATAAACCCCTTGCACTAAAATTCATCCACTTCGGGTTGCTACTTGCATGAACTATGCTTAAATCAAACCCACTCAAAAAAACGTTTTTCAGTGATAAAAGCCAGAAAGGCCCATCCACGTACCTGAACTAACACAATTTGGGAAATTAACTTCACCCTAGACACAACAGCACTACAGTGCGTAACTGTAAAATCTTTACAGTCTTTCAAGGGTGGAAAGTATCACATAGACTGAAGTTAAAGAAAACAAAAACCTCTCTCTGCCTACTGTCTCTGGGTTTGGCAAGAGCAGCTTCGGTTTCCATCCACGTACCTTTGGACGCACTCCTAGGAAGCCGCTGCAGTTTTCTGCTCCACAATGACATTCGGTCCTACCATTGCCCAGGCAATCCAAATTGTAATTAAATGTTAACTCCATTCCTAAAATTTAAAGAAAAACAATTTTCCTCAGTGTCGGTGTGGGTAAAACAGGCTTGTGACAATGGCAGGTCATGTGCATTTGTCTCCTCACAGCCCGTGAGATCTAGTGGCAATGTGTTTTAAAAGGGAAAGCTTGAAACCGCGCAGCGACTTTGAAAGGAGCGAGTTCTCCCAGCTGAGACAGAAGCAGCAGCTGTACTACCACACAGACCCGGTTAAAACAAAGATCAGGTAAAACACTTAACACGGGAGGATAATACTGCACCAAACACCTACTGGTGAGAGCACCAAGGCTCTGGGAAGCATTTACACAGTGCAGAGCGAGCCGTACTTCACAGCAAGCCCCGCAGTTAGCTTTACCAGGAGCTTTCAGCTTCCAATTTTTCTCTAACTGTAAGATCCCTGCTGACACTGAGACTCAAATATTTGTCTGGACTCCAACAAATGACAGAGTTCCTACAAACGTCGCTGGTATAAAGTAGCTTCAGAGAAAACAGAATATGGCCCAGTTAGGAACCGAGCCATTTCAAGACAGAAGTACACCGTTAAAATCGTGCTGTCTTTTTACCTGCAGGAATATCACAAAGAGCAAACAGTCCGACTCTAATGTCACCATTCACTGTCCATTTCTGTGTTTCACAGTTCGGATTACAACTATGGTTCATAAAACGAGAATAATTCCCCTTTGGGCCAGCATCTATGATCCGGTCCTTCAAACAAAAAGACAAAGACAGATTTAGTACTTGCAAACAGAGAGAGGTTCGCTGCTGACAAGTGACTACGAATGGCTAAGGCAGCACAAAATACACTCGCTTTAAAAGAGTTAGAAGTGGAAGGTTTTCCCTGCACAGCTAGTTTTATGAAAAAGTGTCTCAGTACTTGTGTTTAGAGAAGTGAAGCAGGCACAGAGCGCACACCCGAGATACAGGCTCTCTCTTTCACCTCCTCACCCACTCCATTGAAGCGAAACACCGATGTTCTCCTCCTATTGACACCCAGGCGGTGGCAGGAGGGTAACACCAAACATGCAACCATGCTCCTGCCAGCATTTTACCCCTAGTTTCAACCATAAACAGTTTATACTGAACAAGACATAATATTTACCTTTGTTACAGTTAACATATAAAAATTGGTTACTCTGTTTTCATGTGCACGTTTGATCCGCAACCTGCACTCTTCTTCATCGATTAGCTCGCCAACGTATTCATTCACAAATTCACCCTGAAAAGTAACGGAAAACAAAAAAAAAGAACCCCATGCTTACTGCTTACGGCGGTGGTAAGAGGAAGCAGCATACAAAAAAAGCATTTCCTACAGAATATACCCGAATCATCGCAAAAAGAATTAAACTTTATCCCTTTAGTAGGCAAGACGTGAATATGTGCACCAGGTAGTTGTTGTCTAAGCAATAATAAAATAAAAAGGCAGCGGGGCCAAGCACCTGGACAATCCAACAGAACCACCAACAGCTTGCAGTGAAGCTCTTACAGGACACAAATGCATTTATAAGGTTTGCGTATTAACTTCACAGGTGCCAACCCTACTTACGTGCCCACTCGTCATACACCGCCACATAATATTTCCCTATCTCAGATTTCTGTAAATTACCTTTTAAAGAGCCAAGGAGGGGGATGCCCAGTAAAACCGGACAAAGCAAAGGATTCACACGCTCTTTCCCTCCTCCAACAGGACTGACAATTCCCTCACCTGGAACTGGCTTTTCTTCTCTAAGTATCAAGGTTGAGGCGGTTCTGTCTAAACAGCTAAGGCAACTTCACCGCTACTGCTCCACCTACACAAGTTCCACGTCTTCAGCACAAAGCACTTACTTGCAAGTGCTGCAATTATTGTATGCATCCGCTTAACGTACACAGAGTTGCAGTGCAGCCACCCAAAACCCCCCGGAGGGCTATCACAACCTCCGTCCTCTGTAACTCTACCTTTTTAATGCTTCTTTTTGTCCTAAGACCCCATCCGCGTCGATCCGTTTTTATGATTTCAGCATCGGGGTACAGTCTTTTGGTGAAGCACTGGTTCTGACAGCGCTCTCCCGCCGGGCACACCTGCGGGTGGCACTCGTACTGCAGCATCCTGTTCAGACACTCGGACTCCAGGCCGCAGGGGTTCTCGTCCGACGGCTTGCAGTTACAGCGCGGGATTTCTGACAGATCAGCTACCTGAATCTGAACCTTCCCTATTACCTTGTTGGACTGTGGAACAGAGGAAAAAAGAGTAAATGATGAAGGCCACGCGCAAAGAACACAGGCTGAACAGCTTTACTGGAGGCCAACTACCAACTGACACGAGAAGGCAAGAAAATAACGATGATGTCATCATTTCTCCTCGAGGCCCTTTTGACGGACAGCGTGTCACAACCAGTACACTTCCCGCAATCCAGCCGACACGTGCATGTGCTTTTACAGATGGTGGTCGCTGCTCTACTGCTAACTCAACTGGGGACACACGCTGTTCAGAGAAGCCAACAGTAAGCAGTTTAAGCTAAGAACATTAAAAGCCATTACTCCGGACGGCACAGCACGAGTGACTTCCCAGGAAAATTACAGGTTCAGGAACTCAAAGCACACAAAGTTTATCAAGTACACCTCTGGGATTTCCTCCAACACCAAGTCAAAGAATCACAGAATCATTAAGGTTGGCAGAGACCTCCAGGATCACCTAGTCCAACCGTTCCCCTACCACCTATTCCCCACTAAACTATGTCCCTAAGTGCCACATCCAACCTTTCCTTAAACACCCCCAGGGACGGTGACTTCCCCGTCTCCCTGGGCAACCCGTTCCAATGCCCGACCACCCTTTACGAGAAGAAATTTCTCCTCATCTCCAAACTGAACCTCCCCTGGCCCAACTTGCGGCCATTCCCCCTTGTTCCTATGTGTCAAAAACCACTGGCAAGAGGCAGCCTCTGCAGCAGGATGAGCAGTCGGCATTCCTGCTAGTACCAGCCCAGCGTTAACAAAGTCAGGTGCAATAGTCGGCCTGTGCGAAAGACGCCAGAGATGAGCTGGCAGCCAGCACGATTCCGCCTTTGGTAACGCTGTTCTTCAACCGTTAATTCTCTTTCACACATACTCTGCTAAAGAATGTTTTATGGTACTGTAAGACAGAACAAAAGGTTCTTGAAAAGAACAGCAAAATGATTTCTTTGAATTGTTGCAAATGTTGGTTTAAATAGATAGCTTACTCATGCACAGAATAAAAACAGGAAAAGAAAGGAGCCAACTCACTTTGATGTGTTTATAAGGTGGAGGTTTCCTTGAATTCCTTTCAATTTCTAATGCTTCTTTGCTTTCTCTTTGTGCTTTCAGCTCCTGGAAGCGCTTTGCCGCTTCTTCAAGTGCTGTGCAAGGGAGTTCAAAAGAGAAAGCAATTAGCACCAACTGCTGTTAATGAAATACATACATGTATCTATGAAAATTTATTTCTTTAAAAGTTAGGAGTAGAACTCTACAAACAAAAACACAAGCTGAAAATGAGATACTGCAGTATATCATGAATCTAACAGAGGTACTTTTCAGTAGGTACCGAGGTACTGAACAAGGATCCCATGCAGCGGAGCCCAAGCTCCATCTTAACATTTCCCAGTCTGCGGAAGAACCGAACTTGCCCACAGCAATACACAATGAGCAGGCACTTAAAGAAACGTATTTTAATCTGCAGTCAAGGGATCTACATAATGTTTGCCATTTTACGTGAACACAGAACACTAGTCACATAATATTCCCATGCAGGTTAAGTGGTGATGGAGACACAAACACGTGGAATTTTTGTCATAAACCACTGTAAACTTTGTTTGATTTTACCTTTCTTGAAGGTCTTGTTAATACTAGTTTGCCCCTCAGCAAAGCTTTTATCTCCTTCAACATAAGGGAAAACTCTGCCCTGGTGTACCCAATAGTAGTCATGTGAACCAAAGAAAAATACTGGGAAGTCCCCGATATCATGTTTGAGGCCCTGTATGTTGAGAGGCACAGACCTGGGATTGCAGATCTCTGCTGGCCACCACCTGGAAAGCAGGGAAAAAAAGAATGTAAGTTCCCTGAACCATCGCCTCAGCTTCGCAGTTTGCCTAACTGGACTGAGAAGTAAAAGCCAGTTGTCCCTTCTCAAAGGAACAAACCTATCCTTACACAGCCAAGGCTCCCCTTAGCAATATCTGGGAAGCACCATGCAGAACTCAAGAGAAGTTCTTACTCCAAATTTGGGAAAAGCCTTTTAAGAACGTAGGTGGTATGAGAGTGGATTCCTAAGATCATTTATAAACGTGTGTATTCCTGCAGGCAAACACACGCTAGGACATCTTGGGTCTGTAAGAAAGCCCCTGGTTTTCCACATCGCTACTACAGTCTACAGAGCAAACGCAAGCACCATCAAGGATCCATCGTTGCCTGAAAAAAGCAGAATTCAATTTCGAGGGTGACATCCATGTCTGACACGAAGTAGATGAATTATTGAACTTTTAGTTCTTGTTTACAAAGACCGAGCCGCCTTGAGTTATCTTCCTGTAATTCTGTAGTACATTCAAAACAGCCAAAGCACTAAACCCCAAAACTGGCGAACTTGCCTGTAATTTCCAAGCTTGACCCAAACGATCTGCTTGTAACGAAGCTTCTTGCCAGCTTTACAGTCATTGCAATTCCAGCATCCTTCAGGCATTTCTATGTTGAGACACTCAGGGTGAAAGGAAGCTGGGCAGGATTCACAGCACAACAGTTTTCCACCTTTAAACAAAGAAGCCCTGCTTGGTTTATAGAAGTAAGGATTTGTTTCCCCCTGGGCACAGCAATGACATTCATTTTAAATCACCCATTCCACATTCCCATTTGCCTCACAGGGGAGGAAAAAAAAAGCAAAAGAAAGGGATCAGTCAAACTTAACAATGTTGGTTAAAAAAAGCCTGTGCAGCGCAGTCACTCGATGGGCAAGTTGTGGCTCTGGACTGCATCAAAGATACGCAAAAGAGCAGTTGAATATTTTTAAACATGCAGCAAGCTGGCAGGAGAAGCAGCGCTCCCAATGGAAGTGCCGCGCCGGAAAGCGGTGCTGCGAGTTTCTATGCCTTTGGTGATGGCCAAAACTTTGTCTCATTTCTTTGGTGACGGCCAAAACTTTGTCTTATAACCTCATTTTTAAGAAATGCTTTTTCAATCAACACTGTTATGACTGAATCCCCCAGCAATCAGTGAGTGTGCCTTAAACCCCCGCAGCCTATAGGTCGATCAATGCTTTTCTGTACCAAGGACATTAGAAAAGAATTGTTAAGGATAATCGTGCTAATTCCACAAAAAGAAAAGTCTACCAGCATGAGCACAGTACGTAAGGCAGAATGAGACACCGTACGAGTTGTCCCCATCCCAAAAGCTCCTCCTGCGCACAAAGGGAACTGTAGCGCAGTGGTTAACGTTAATTTCTGAAGTTTGCACTTATTTGGACAAAAGTTGTTTTGGCTGGCTTGTATTTTGGTAGATGTATGAAATGTGGAGAGCCACAGCACATCTCTAAGCCACCCTCAAACAAAGCGGCTCGTACAGTAAGACGTGACACATATTGTAATACTGCGTATACGTAAGCGTAGGAAATACATACACGGATTTTTATAGGTGCAAATCTTTCAAAAACAAACAAGTTTGTGTCCCAGATGTAAAATCTGGCAGAGACTTGAGAGTATTTCAAGCAATTATCGATCACAATATCAAAAGAAGTGCGAATAGTAACTTCCAAACATTTATCAGAAAATCTTGTCCACCTATAGACTTTCAAAATATATCATTGCATTAATTGATCGTTGCATGTCACAATAAGCATTCCTTAAACAAATCGGTTGCATGACCAATACTGTATTTCCTCTGCTAAAAACAACACAATCCAACCATATGGATCTCCCAGCGCTCCCCAAACCCAGAATAGAATTTTAACTTTTAAAATTTTGGTTTTGCAAATGTTATTTCAGAGGAAATACAGACGCAGCGTAAATTACTGAGACGTTCTCCAACATGGTAAAATGCCAAGAGATGCAAAAAAAATCAAACAAAATCAAACACAAAACTTTCAGTGCTAAGCAAGAAAAAACAAACCCCAAGACTTCGCTCTCAGGATGCAGTAGTACGCTACTGCTCAAGCTAAGCAGAGGGCTCAAAATAATTTTTGTTTTCAGGAATTACAGGAACTACTGAAAGCCATCAATCTAGCAACGGTCAAAGTAACCTAACTTTAGACTGGGTACTTGGGCACCGTTTCTGAACACTCTCAGGAAATCAAATTTCTGTGGGGAATCAAATATAACACCTGAGTATTTTATACAGACCCCAGTCACCTCCCCAGGCGGCGTTCTGAGGTGCTACAGACCCACACCGGAACGAGGCGATGGCTCTCCCGGCACGGCAGGGGGGTCTGTGCAGGGCAAAGCCCCTCTGCCACAGCACTGCCTCGGAGAGCGAGCGCCCGTCCCGCGAGCGGGGGAAGCGGCGCCGGCTCTCCCAGGCTAGCAGAGGCCAAACGGACACACACGCAGGTGAAACCTCACTGCTGTCCCCCGTGGACCCCCCCCTGGATGGCACAGGACCCACCTGCGTTCAACCTGAAAACCCTTTCTCCTCTCCGGCTCTGCAGGAGCTACCCAGGTCTGAAACAGAACATCCCCCCCTCTTCTGCCACACATGAAATCAAGGTAAGACGCTGGTTTACATCACCCTGGGAAGTACTGAACTGCAACGATATCGAGCTCTATCTGCCTCCTCTTCACACTGCTGTGTAAATAGCTTCCCTGCAGCTGGAAGAGCCTAGGCCAGATACGAAATGATTTAACCTCTTTCACGGAGAATTTAGTGACAGCAATTATTTTAAGCCCTTTTGTAATTTAAAAAAAAAAAAAAAAATTAAAAAAAAAAATTTGCCAACAACATGAACACACGCTCACAATAACCAATGAGTGAAGTTGACTGAAAAGCAGTAAGTGGTGCTGGACAAGCAGACATTTCTCGTTCGATTTAAAGAGAGAGAAATAATAGAAAAAAGCGAAAGTAAATCAAAGAGAAAGAAACTAGTTTGGTTACCTTTCTCACATTTCTTTTTGGAAGCTGACGAAGGAGGAGGAATCATAGGTAATTTCATCAACTCAGCACGATTTGATTCATTCAGTAGGTAGTGGGACTTATAGGCATATGAACTGAACAGGGGGTCTGAATGATCCTGCACTACCAACCCTATACGAAACAAACAGAAAGAGATGAGTTGCAATGAAACTACCCATGATTCCATAAAGGAGAAAAATAAAATAAACCAAATGAACACCTCTAATGCATATATGTGTGAATGGAAAAAAAGGTAAAATGAAGAAAAAGAAAAAAGTCTGACAGAAAGTTTCTTTGCTAAGAAAGAGGTTATGTGTTGGAGAGACTAAATTAAACTGGACTGGAAAAACTGACGATGAATAAGCTGCTTCTAAGCGGACTTTCAATTGTGCTTTTATCCTTAATTTGTGCATTTATTGAAAAGCACAGGAAAAGCAACCCATTTTAAATCCGAGCGACCCACCCTCCCTCC
>VWZZ01005488.1:169616-199619 GCA_013399095.1 Psophia crepitans
CGCCAGATGGGAAAGAACAGAGGAAAGTTCTGCCCTCCGCCGCTGGTTTTTAGGTAAGGCTCCCCCAACCCTGCGCTCCCACAGCTACTGTGGAGCAGCCGAGCACCCTCTGCGCCCACACGCCTTTACTCCAAATGCTGCGGTTGCATTTCTCTGTCCTTCTCCCCAAGAAGAGTTCTCCCTCCTTGCTCCTAAGAGCCAGGCAGCCCAGGCAAGAGCCCCATAGCTGCAGATCAGAAGCATTTGGCCATGGGAAGAACAGAGCAACTGAGACCCAAAGGGGCTGGAGAGGTGAGCGACCCAGAGAGCCACCAGCTCCNCCCTCCCGAAGGAGCAACAGAAGCTAGAGAGAAGGGCTGTCAGCGGGGCCGCAAACCGGCCGCAGGCGTTGCGTACACCAACTCACCGTCCCACTCGCTGCAAACCTGTCTCTAAGATCTTATCTATGGAAGTGGTTAGCACTCACAGNACCCAAAGGGGCCGGAGAGGTGAGCGACCCAGAGAGCCACCAGCTCCTTCCCACGCGGGACACAGCGGGGCTGAGCGCGGCAGAGCAGCCTCAGAACTGGGTGCCTAAAACTGCTGTGGGAGAATGGCGTCACCCTACCTGGAAAGTGTGTCCTCAGGAGAAACCAAGGATGACCTACACATGCAACTGAGTGAACTGTAACGTGCTTAATGATGGCTGTCTCAGGAAGGTGAGTAAGTCTTAAAATACCTCACGACAAGCAGGTTCGTATTTTTATAGGTTGTCTGAAGTCTGTTTTCTCACTTCTGTAATGTTTTGCATCTAAATACAAAGCTTCTCCTTCTGCTATCAACTAAAACAAGTTCAGCAACCGTTCTCACATACAGATACCCAGGTATTTCTAAAGCACTTGGTTCCCCGTTTCTTTCTGGGCAGGTACTCTCTGCTCCTGCCGCTGATGCTGTCCTCACCTTCTGTCCCTCCCGCTGACACATATGACTAGACAGGACTCAATTCAACCCAGCCGGGGAGTTTGCTAAATGTAAACCTCGCACAATCTTTCTTCGGTGAAGCACACTGGCTCCTCATTCCAGCTACGCCTAGTAGAAACAAACCCCACAAAAATTGTCTAGAAGAACAAGTACATAGTTGCTGTAAAATACAGAGGATTCAGTCAGTGGCAGCGGTTTGTTCTCGTAACTAAGACTCGGTGAACGTACAGGACAGGGAATTCCACCTGCTGGGGTTCAGAGGTTACTTATATTGCCAGAAGAAAATACAGATTTCCATAGTTTCATCTCTGACGAAGGTAGATTCAAATATAAACAGAATTACTAAAACAATGCCAAACAGATCAAAAGGAAAAAAAAAACAACCCAAAAACCAAACCATGAAGTTTCCTTTGACACTTCATTTGTTTCTTAGAAATAAATGCAGGTCTGCATCTTCAGCAAGCACAAGGCTCCCTTCCTGCAATTCAGCTTTGGAATCCTACCCCTAAATTCTGATTTCTGTGCCATATATGCAAGATGGATGCCAAAGCGCTGGGATTGCTTTTCATAAAGCTTTTAAACAGGTTCTACCCAAGAGAGGTAGGAGGCCTCTATTTTACACCTCTACGTCACAGAGTAAGCAGCCAAACCTTGGGAGAAAAACCTCCTTCACATGTATCTGTAACAAACTGCTGCAGGTTTATAAGCTAGAGTGGGCTCTTCTATGATATTTGAATCTTAAGTCAGCTTTCAGCATCTGTAGTAGCTGGCCACAGGGTTAACAAAGTACAGCTTTAAAGACATTTATTTAGCTGGTTTGTATCATGGGATGTATTTTGGTACTACAGCGTAGCAGTGTTTTGAAATTGGTAGAAACCAAACTGTTTAGGATAAACTGGCAGCAGGTTATCACTGCTTTCCATTCACATCTTGGTACCAACACCGCTTTCATAACCGAGATCCGCGACATTCACAGCAGTACGGCTCTAATCCTGCGACCTACGGTCTATCCTAAGAGCCTCATGTAGGAGCAGAGCAGCAGGACATCATCCTGGCATCATCCTACCGTACAGAATTCTTCACGTTATACTTACAGGGGCAGGCCAAAGGACCGTTGGACCTTGCCAAGAGACATTTCTAATCTGACATTCAAATCAGGGAAGATCCACAGAATCTCTTCTGTCACAAACCTATATCTGATCCTGGTACCAGACTGACTCCGGGCAACTGAGATAAAAAAAACATAAAACCAAAGTGCTGAAAATACTGTGGCATGGCTCTACCTACCGCAAAAATTGTTTTAATGATTCTACTCTAGCTCTAGGAAACAATCAACTTCTTTCCATGTACTTATGTTGGGCTTTAGGATGTAATTATTGGTTAAATTAATAATGGTGAAGGATAGGTATCCACTTTTCTCAAAGCATCTGGTGCAGAACGCCCCAGGGCCTCTCTCTGCTAACGGAATCACATTTTCTGCCAGCTCTGTTTCAAAGACACAGCAACTGGTTTGGGTTTGTTGTTCGGGCTGCGCATTTGTAGGTATAATAATGCTGTCACCCCAAACTGAACACAACACATACATAAGCTACGTAAAAACCTAAAA
This sequence comes from Psophia crepitans, assembly GCA_013399095.1. Lineage (NCBI taxonomy): Eukaryota > Metazoa > Chordata > Aves > Gruiformes > Psophiidae > Psophia > Psophia crepitans. Next base: position 172,183 of record VWZZ01005488.1, read on the forward strand.
TAGAAGAGCATAAAGACACATACAACGTCAAATTTGCACGTGTACGTTTATGCAACGCTCCTGCGATTCACACCACGCAGATCCTGTTTTGGGGTGGCCCCAAAAACGTTTAAGTAAGCCCACACAAGGGGAAACATTGACCCGTGTTGTAAGCATCTCTCCACACATTTGGAGCTGCTTTTCTAAGGCTCATTCTAAAACTTACTGTTTCTCTCTGAGCCTCTGGATTTTTATTTTATTTTAAACTTGATTCTTTCTAAATTACTTGGAAAGGAGGAAAAGGGGAAGAAAGGAGAGAGGTAGAAAGGAATTATTGCGGTACCATCTTTCCCTTCCTATTCAAAGACCTTTAATTACTGCTCTGCTTTTCCACACCTGGGGCAATCTTTCCCACACTAAACCTCGAGCTGGGTGAGCAAAGTGAAAACAAGGACCTTCAGGATTCATCTCATTCCCACTTCCTTGTCAGTGACTGTCAAAGCTGCTGAAAAGCATACACCTAATGCAAACTTCTGAAATACAGTGTAGGACACGTATAATTCTTATTATTCAAACACCTAACGTGTCACTGATCAATCGGAGAGAATAACGGCATTTTTGCCCTGTGTGACTAAAGCAACTGATGCACCAGAGCTTTTCAGCCTGCTGGCCGGCAGAGCACTACTGACTGATGGGGCATAAAAATAACAAGTGGGGGGAATAAAAAAAAAGGGAAAAAAAAAAGACAGACTTGTTTATACTGTATTGTAAATGTTTTTCTTTCAAAGTTCTCAAATGCGATGGTAATTATAAATTAAAATGAATTTTTCTAGTTCACGAGTAAATCCTACCTCTTAGCCTTAAAAATTTAAACAGTTTTAAGGTTCTGAGTGGTGAAACTATTCCCTTCTGCTTAACAGACAGTGAATGACAACACAGCATCCATTCTCAGCTTGCAACGACTGGGACTGGGGGTTCGGCATCCGCGTTTCCTACTGGCAACACAAGGAGGCCTTCGGAGTACCTATCGCTGTTTCTGAATATCAAATATTACAGACCAAAATAGCAAGTGGAAGGAGTCTCATGAGAACTGTTGACCAAAAAAAAAATAATCACAGGCAGCATTTCAATCCCAGAGAGCCCTAAGGGAGTTTTTCTTTATGAAATACATTGTTTTTGTCACTAAACTGCACAAGTGACCACAGAAGAACTATAAAACGGGAAAAAACAAGTGTGCTCACCTCTTGCACAAACGAAACAAAAGCCTACATTTACAGCTGATGAGGAGTGATTCCTTTTGGAATGGTTACTACAGATGAGAATGTGGGATGACACAAACAAGCTTCCTGCAGCAATACAGCCATCTCCTGAGTGATAGGCAATGGGACATCTGAAACATCTCACCATGCGACCTGTTCAATATAAATGCAGAAAAATGCACCATGTCACCCTGGAGTCAGGATATGGTAGAAGCACCACAGAGAGACGCAAGGCTGATCTTTATTCCGATCAGAGCACTAGATTCAAAACAAACATTTACATCTTTAAAAAAGTTAACTCTTAACTTTCACTTTAAAACTCCTAGAGTCTACGTGGTTTGTTTATATAGTTTGCTTCGTTTCTAAAAGGGTTCTTTTTTTTTTTCTTGAAAAATAATTGTTCCAAAAGCCACTACCAGCCATGTTTTTAAAGACATTCCTTGGCCTTGCACCACTAACCCTTGGCTCCCATTAAATCCAGTCACAAAAGACAACTCGAGCGCTGCAGATCCGGCGGCCTCAGGCTGCTAGCTGTTCTCCCACCCACGACTTTTAATTTAATGACCTCATTAAGAGGGAAACCTTGTTCCTTGCTGCACGCTGCATCACAGAGGGTAGAGTTATATTCACTGGCATTGCGACGATGTATTTGTGGTTCCTCCCACTGTTCGCAGCCAGCTGTTCTCACCTTTGCTTGCTTTATGAATATCCTTATCCATGGAGCAGGCAGTACAGCAGTGCTGCGGGCAACGGAACCCTCGCGACTCGAACAGCGCAGTGGCAAACTTGCGAACACAGGCCTCGTGATAAAATTTACCGCACGTGTTGACGGAACAGCGCTTCACATCTTTGCCAGGAAGTTTGCACGAAAAGCACGTATGTTCTCCTTGTGAAAGAAGGAACAAGGAAGCCCGACTGTAACGGCCAATTCTTTGAGGTACAGACGGTGTTAAGAAACATTCTGAAGCGAACAGGGTTACACTGGTTTGAGCAACACGAGCTCCTTCCCTTCAAACAGGTAAGTTGGTTACCATAATCCAGAAGAGCTGCGTAATTGCTGTTAACATCAAAGTCCCTTATTTTCAGTAAAACCTTAACCAGTTTATCACTTTTTTTGTTTCTTACCAGGTAGTTGCTAAGTGGAAAATTAGGGTTGGAACCAGATGACCTTGAAGGTCCCTTCCAACCCAAGGCATTCCATGATTCTATGAAAACGAGAATCTGGCCTCAGAGGTCACAAAAAAGTAATAGAATAACCCAAACCCACTCCCAAAACCTAGAAACGTACCATCTCTGCTTGCTCTGACCAGATTACGGCTCCTCAGCACAGCAGAAATCCCTCCCCACCGTCAGACACGGGAACACACTCACCGTTTTTACACTCGGCGCAGAAGAACTTCTCGTCAGGCATTGACTTCAGGCCGAGACACTCCATGTGAAAGACGCTGCAACACTCGCCCTCGCAGGACACCAGAGACTCGCCAGAGCTCTCGCAGATCTTAAACAAGCAGACAGCTAGTCAGAGAACAAAGGGTGCCTGACATACTTAAATGCAAACGACTACCAGATGTTAACGACGAACAGAAACTGGCTGAAATCTCTTCGGAACTGAGATCAGGCAGAACTGGCCCACATCCCAGGGCAGACCCGGTGAGTCTCTGGGCTGAAGACAACCCCTGCACTTGCTGCACCTCACTCTCCTAACAGCACGAGCCGGGGCAGAGATAGGAGCGGCACTACAGGAGCCACCTGGACCCCCCCATTTTCTCACCCAACTGCAGAGCGAGAGCAGCTTGTGCCTTTGCTATCGACCAGGAAACTGGCCAGAAGATTCCAGGATTTTCTCTCCAAAATACTGGCAAAGTCTCAGCCTGCCCCGTCCTGAAAGACCATCTGGAATCTTCCAATGAGACAGAGAAAAGCATCTACTTTATCTACCTCTGCTAGTAGGTCCGGATTAGGTCCCACTTTCTAGCACGCTGGAGGGCTATGAATCATTCCCAGAGCACACAGACTCCCCAAAGCCTTGATGTCTTGTCCGAGATGTCGAATTATGAGACGCAGTTAAAGCAAAGTAGTGTAATTTGAAGATTCGGTCAAGCTCAAACTAACAGACGTGGACGATACATCTTTACCATTCATTTCTTTACAGCACCATCATTTACCTGACAGACAGTGTCTCTTTTGTTTGTTCCAGTTCCTCTCCTGGACAAGCTAGAGTCTACCGACTGCACGTCAGAGGCATCAGCATCGGCAGTAGCTGATGGGCTGTCGGAACGCTTTCCAAAACTACCCTACAAAGAGGAAAAATCCAAGGCACTCAAACAAGACACTTCCAAAGGACAACCACGTTGTGAAAACATATTTACGTCGCCACTGATTAAAAGATCATTGGTCTTATGAGGAGCGGCTGAAGGAACTGGGCTTGTTTAGTCTGGAGAAGAGGAGGCTCAGGGCAGACCTTATTGCCCTCTACAACTCCCTGAAAGGAAGTTGTGGCGAGCTGGGGGTCGGCCTCTTCTCGCAGATAACTAGTGACAGGACAAGGGGGAATGGCTGCAAGTTGCGCCAGGGGAGGGTCAGGTTGGAGATGAGGAGAAAATTCTTCTCTGAAAGGGTGGTCGGGCATTGGAACGGGTTGCCCAGGGAGGTGGGGGAGTCACCATCCCTGAGGGTGTTTAAGGAAAGGTTGGATGTGGTACTTAGGGACGTGGTTTAGTGGGTAATAGGTGGTGGGGGGATGGTTGGACTAGATGATCCTTGAGGTCACTTCCAACCTTAATGATTCTATTCTATTCTAAACTTGCTGGACTTTGTTAGAGCAGTACAAGCGCTGCCTCCTTGACGTATGCTATACCTGTGCAAGCAAAGAACCACAGATACCTATCTCTTACGTTTTCCAGGCACCTCTCAGTTTTACACCAAGATACAGCAGCACCCCCAGTTCCCAAAGAATCTAACACCCTTCCAAAGAGCAAACAGAGCCAGTGATCGAACCCAACGTGTTACCAGACAAAAAAGTAGGAACATTTGTAAAGGAAGATTGTATCTTTTCTTAACATCAGCACAATGGAGGGGAATAGAGAGAAAAAGAATAGGCTTTATTTTTTAGACAACGAGAGACATGAAATTTATAGAAAACCATGTTCACATATTTAGCAATATGCAGCTGAAAGGCCTATTATACTAATCGACTAAACAACCCCCCCTGCGAGACACAATATGCCTTTACCTGTAAATCATTAAGTCCTCTTGAATCAGAGTCAGACGTATCTCTGTAAGCCGAGCTAGTCAGTTCTACATCCGTTGAGGCACGACTCCTTTTCTTTAAAGGTTTACAAGAATCTGAAATCTCGCTGGCACCTTAACACAACATACTAAAATTAGTTTTAATATATGTTCTTAACTTTTTACTTAAAATTAATAAAGGAAAACGAAAGATCAGAGATAGCCTGAAACTGTACTTTACTTGCTAGCCTTAATTTTCAGTTTCCAGTTTTGACACTAGTTTAATTCTCCCCAAAAAGCTAATTAACCGAAATCTACCTCAGAAAGACCTTTGCACAAACTTGCGAACATACTGACATCATGGCAGAAACTACTCATTTGTCTCTAACGGGATAAACCCTGAGATTATCTCTTCATCATTCATCTTTATCACCTGGCTAAGCAAAGACTTTTATTTTTTTAAAGACACGTGCAGAAGGACTTGCATTATGTGCTTACAGCACACTAACACGCGCTCTTTCCAACCAGCAATTCACAAATGAACCCCAACAACCCTCCCCAAAACCCTCACAAGAGCAATGAAGATCAGCATCCACCACGTTCATCGCCAGAAAGCATTACGGCCTCGGCAGCTCACACAGAAGGAAAACCATTGCCCAGGGGCGATGCCCCAGCAAGTTTTAAACGTTTCTTTTCAAAGGTAACTCACCTTTCTGCAGTCCTGTCTTCACAGCTGTCAGTGGAACCATTTCAACCTGTTTGAATAGGAAAATCCATAGTTAAAACCAGAGGAATTTTTCTCCCTAGTATTAAAAAGAAAACATTTCAGTTTAAGCGATTAGCATCTCTGAACTCAGATGTAGTCTGTCATCCCCTTCTCAGTGTGAGCCTTCTCGTCCTGGTGGATTTAATCCTAGCTGCCTACGCTGACGCCAGGAGACAAGGCAGCCGTATGTTCACTAGCAAGGTCCTTCCCAATCACTCCCTCTGGGCACGAAGATTTCAGGGAAGCTTCGTCCGTGTCCAGCAGGCAGAAGCGGGCTTCGTTTTGACAGCCAACCCTGAAGCTTTGGCGAAACCCCCACACCTCTGCAAGCACAAGTTCCCCCTAACGGGTACGACACTGGGTTAGTGAGACGCTTCATGAGTGGCTGTTTAAGGCGCTTCCACCAAGCATGCACTGGAGCTCCTGGGAAGAGACTTCCTCTCTGTATAGAGCGCTGCACGGCGCCCAGCGATGGCGAGAGGGGCGTCGCGCTCGGCGCTGCAGAGCTCTATACAGCTGGAAACTCACTGCCAGCCACACTGAGGCAGACAAGTTTACAACCTTGCAAAAGCGCTTCAAGTTGTCCACCCTAGAGCGGAGGGCAAGTTTAGAAACTGTTCTGCCAACGGACTCGTAACACGTGAGAATTTGGCGACTGCATCATCATTATAAAAGAAAGCGGTTGCCTAAAATCCTGGTTTTAAGGTTAAGAATTACAAGTTATTTCTTTCCAATGTGGTTACATATGCATGGAGAAACACATTTAGTAAATATTTAAGGATTATTCTATAATTTTTTTAAAAAATATTTTATTTTGTTGTACAATAGGTAAAAACATACAATAGAAGGATTTGTATAGGGTACAGTTCGTAATACAAATATAAAATCTAAACAATCACTTTTATTTCTCCACTAGTCACTGTAACAGTAGCATTAACAGTTTGTTTTTCCCATTAATTGTACTCGTTCCAGTTATAATTTTATACCAAGTTGTTGCAGACTAATTTGGGGATGAGTTGCAAGAAAACTTGACTTTGGGTAACAAATATTGTTGCGTAATTGTAAGAAGTTAGTAACGATTTTTTTTTTTTTAAATATAACTTAATACATTCAAGGTTATGCGCATTACAGTGCATCTGTGTTTAATTTTTAGTCATATACTTTTCCTGAGAAAAGCACTTTAATGTTCATAGTCTTCGTTAGCTAGATAATATAAGCAAGCAAAGCTAACTGGGATCCATGAAGTTCATATTGTTGGTTCTTATACCTTTGTTAAATTAAACATTTACAAACACAAAATAACTCCTTTGAAAATAAGGGAGGCTGCAGCACCTCACGGCAAGAGGCTTAAGGGACTACATCAGATATCTTACACCCCACATTTCAGTTGCTTTAAAGTTTCAGCAAGAAACTCTCAAGTCAGAGCATTTCGCTGCCGAACCCAGATGTAAATGCTATGGCATCAGAAGGAAAACGTGGGGAAAAAAAATGAAAAAGAAGCAACTGGGTCCACTTTCCATCTCTGCAGTGAATGAAGTGCAAAACAAAGCGTGAGGGCAAAGAATAAATTAAAATAAAGAAGATAAAAACAATTTTTCCCGTTCCCATATAAATCTTTAGCCTGACTGTCCCTGTTCAACGATCCTCACTGGTAAAAACTACACTATGAAACATTTTCTATAAAATTCTCAGATTTCAAGTGGAGAGGCCCTTGAGGAGGGAAGATCAACCATGTAAGGAAAAGAACCAACAACTTTGACAAACTTGTTAAAAAGGTATATTCAGCTTTTAATATTAATGTCCATCCGCTGAACTTCCCTACGCATTTCCACGCAGAATTTTTTGTGATTTTTTTTTAAAGCAACAACATTTGTCTGTCTGACATCCAGATTAAAGGAATGCCCTGTACACGTTAGATCTACTTAAGGGAAAAAAAAAAAACCATATACCCCAGAAGATCTGTTTTGTTGATGTCTGCCAACATAAGTCTGACTATTCATCTTTAAGTTAAATCATTCTTAAAGTCCATTTTCAAAAGTGGTCAGATTGATCAGTCTAACTTCATTTGAAAAACAAAACCTCAATACAAACCAGCAGCTAAATCAAAAGGAAGGAACCTGGTGGTAATTCCATTGAATAGAAATTAGTGAAACAAACTCATTTTGCTCATAACAGAAATCTCAAAGTAAACATGGCAGGTTCGTTAGGAGTCTTGCATCATTGAGTTCCCATTTTCCATAGCCTGACTGATACTGTGAAGATGCCAGTAGCAGAGTCACAGCAATGGTATTGACAAGGGGATTTCATGAAGGATAGTCCAAAACGAAACCCGATGGGGAAAAATGGAGAAAAATAAAAAGGCACCAATATAAGCCACAACATTTATGAATACAATATATTTTAACTCTCTACATGGAGGAAGCCAACCTGCTCCTTTTTGATCTTCTTCTTTGGCACAACTTCAGTGGATTTCTCAGACTCTGAGCGGGTTCGAATCGATCTTCTCTGTTGCTTCTTTTCTACAGAACCTGAAGAAGGAAAAAGGTTTCCATTATACGATTCCTGGTATTGCTGAGGCACAGCAAGATGTTCAACACCAAACCGACAGATAGAGTAACGAAACCAAGACTGTTTCCTCTTTTGAAAGTTTTATTTTTAAATTCAGTTCCAAGCTATTTGCCAACTGGTGCTGTGGTTGCAGAAAACATTCCACAGAAAGAGATCAGCTTCAGAAAAAGACACCAGTAACAGAGCGAAACAAAAAAGCTGGAATCCAATTCAGGGCAAACAGATTTTTCGTAACACTCCTCTCAAACAGAGTCTTCACTTTGGTTAACTTTTAAGCAAATAGTCCATCTTTGGTGATTATGGGAAGGTATCCACCATCAACTCCTTGAACTAAAACAAGTTAGAAATTCAAGATGCAAAACACAGAGTTTTCACTCAAAGCGCCGGTTCTGTGCCCCTGCTCTGCGGGGCACGGCCTCCGCCCAGAACCGGCCAACACAAAAACTTAAAGCAAGAATCACGTCATAACACGCGCCATCAATACGAAACCTGAACGCTCAGCGAACGATTTCGAGAGGTGAAGAAAAGCTCAGCACGAACAGCAGCAGTGAGCACGACGTGTTATTACAATTAACGAAAGGGAAAAACAAGGTTTTGAAAAATATTACCATGGAGAAGAAACTCGGATTAATGAAGGTTAATATGACATTTCAAGAGATGCAGTAGGAGCTACTGGGGTCTTGGTAAAACCAGAAGGCCTTTCTATGCTACAGTACCTCCAGAAAGGGCATACTGAGAAACACGGACACAATACTTAACGCCACGTGCAACCTGTGAAACCAAGCACGCAGAGCTGTACTGACAGGAAACTGGAATCTGAAGATTTACAACAATCTGCTGTGAAGCATTACTCTCGTTTTTCAGTTTTGGGTGAAGAAGACGACACAAAGGTAAAATACTTTCTGTTCTATGCAAAAACACACACTCTTGGGACCAGGAATTGGCTTACTGTGCCAGAGAGATGCTGTTAGAAGTAGCAAACCTGCGTCTTCTTGTTAGGAGATAAAATATCAAGAGAGAGAGGCAGGCTTTAATCAGACACTGGAAGCAAGCCCTTCACTAGGGCTCCGGGGCAGGGGGGGTAAGTATATTCATTGTGATTAATCAGAGGAGCATTTTTATCAACGTTGCTCAGGAGTATCTCAGTAACCAAACGTTCCAGTTGAAACAGTTGTTTTACAGTAAATCTATTTCTGTGGGGAAAATAATTGTTTTTCTTCAATGGATAAAAAGTTTTACAGCATATTAAGGAATTAATAATAGCAATGAGTTGTTAATAATTCAGAAATTAGTAACTCAGCTCAACATCCTTCATGTTAGCACAAGCCTAACACCCTGAGACACACACACAGCTCGGATGGATCTCACCGCTAAAACTAGGGCCATCTCCTGTCACCCTCCTGTTCAGCCAACAGCCTCTGAAGCAGCTTAAAGTGCTTTTGAGCAAGCGCGACCAACAGTTCATTTAACCAACAACGTATTTTCTCCCTGGGCTGCCCCACCGTAGCAGAGGAAACGAGACACAAGCCCCGTATCAGAGGAGAAACTCCCGAATCAGCACATCTAGTACGGATCAATGCAACGGCACTGTTTCCTCTTCCCGCTCTCCAGGGATCCGCGCATCACCTCCACAATGCTCCTATCCCGTCTTCATGCATATTTTCATCCAGAGTTTCAGGACAGATTTCCCAGCGATCTACCTCACTACTGGCCAGGTCAGGTCAGGTTAATCCTGTTTCAGCTGCATGTGGAGACCAGAGGCACGCTGAATTCTCACAGTTGTTCTCTTATTATCAGATTTCAAGTGACAGAATTATTTTCCCGGCATTATGGAACTCTGTATATCTAACTGCAGGTAATTAATAAGGACTCCCAGAGCCATTCTGTAAAATACTTTACCGTAAAGGTATTCTGAAGTTCCGGTGACCTTAAATTTGAAAAAAGGACTTCGCAGTTATGTTCCATGAGAGGGGACCAATAACTGTCTGGACTTTGGAAATGGCTTTGAAAGTGACTGTTTGGAGTGTGTACTGCGGTAAAGCTCATGCACTCTATAGGGTGTTATCAGGTGGAGTTTTACGTATCCAAAAAACCTAAGAAAATGAAAAGAGAGAGGCTCAGAATTCTCACCCCCCTATGTCTGAAGAGCCATTGTGAAGGTGAAGCCTTTAGTTCCCAGGTGAGAGAAACACAGCAGCGATCACCTCTCCTGCTGCAAGGCAAGTAAAGTAGCAGCTGTTTGAAAAAACTGAAGCAGCGACAGCAACTCAAACTGGAAAGAAGAACCACTATCGACAGCAGCAGAGGAAACCCCATACGCACCAGAATATCCGGAGCACTCAGCCTGTATTGTGAAGTCCCCAAACACGGGCCATAAAACAGCACGTATAGAAATAAGCCTACCTAAAACCTACACTACAGTGCTGAAACTGAGGTGTGTTTGCAGAGGACAGTGACCCCATCTATGCTGACCACTGAGGTTCCTGCCTTGGAATCTCATCTATTTTACGTTTGGGAAGGAAGAAATAACCAAACAGACGGGTAGCTAAAGCAGAAGTGACACTTCTGAGATTTTCTTCCCTCAAGAAAAGAGGGGGGTTTAGCACGTGTACTGTAATAAGTCTTCTATCTCTTTTTTTGCTTCCATACCATGAACATTTGTGCGTCCTACTGTGAGAGAAATTCAAGGTGGTGTTCTGCAACCTAGAATTTACTTACACACACACCCAAGGTAAAACCAAGTACGTTTGAGCCTATGCCAAGGATATGATTACCAGCACAGCAACAGACACGCAACGGTTAACAGGGATTTTACTTGGCCTGTACAAAATCTCTGCTTGAAAACCAGAATTCACTATAAGGGCTGGAGGAACTTGAAAAGCTCTTGGTTTCGGATGACTCAAAACTGTCTCTTTTCAGGAACCTCCATCCTTCATCACAAAGGATCTGATCTGTGTCCTCCTGAGGAGCAGGAGAGGACAGACTGCGGACAAACCTCTCTGGTGGGGAAAAGCTCAATCCCTTTTGAAGAATTCCCATCAGCTACTTCTCAAAAATCAAAACAAATAAATGTTGGTTTTCTGTTCCACGTCTAGAAAGCACTCAGCCTGTTCATCTGTCTCATTCTTCTCTACTACAAATAAAGCTTCAAATAGCTTGTTCCAGGCTTCCATTTTCAGTTTCAAGATCCATTATTTGCGTCAGTGGTTCTTCTCCATCAGACATGATACTTTTGAACAGTGCTTTACGATGGGGCCCCTACACTGCCTTCAGAAGGCAAGCGTTCGCTCATTTTGCTGATGGAGTTAGTTGAAGCAGTTTACAAAAAATCACTATCCTTTGCAAAGGTCACGAGGGAAGTCAAGAACAGAGTCTAGGAAATCACCCATCCTGACTCAGCACCATTCCTCACTCAACTATGCCACTTCCAGAGTCTCTTCCTTTGATCCCAGCGTTGTATTTTATATTTGGTGCCAAAAGCCATTACAACGCTCTGCTAAAACACATCCGCTACGTTGTCTTCTAGAACCTGCCACCTGCTCTCCACCAGACATCCATCCTTCTAATAGGTTGACTTCGACACTGCAAGTTGCAGACCCACAAGTTCAGAGGCCAAACCAGCAAATCCCATCCCAAAGACATCCTTGTTTCTCAAGCATCTGGGCTCATCACATGTTACATCAGCCATGCTTGTTACAACTATTATGTGAACACAAAGATGTTAATAATCATTTTTAACTAATGAGAAAGCGACAGGTTTGATATTTGAATTTAAACGCTGGATTGCTCAAGTTCAGACAAGGATTCTGCAGTGTTGCCTACCTGTTGACCCAGAAGTTTCAGGGGAGGATGCATTTTGCACCGCTGCTTTTTCGTTTCTCTGATTTGATGAAGAATTAAGTTTCTCTTGTCCTTTGACGCTTATCTCTGTTTTGTTACCAACTCCCTTGAAAAGATAAAGAAGAAAAGATTCTCTTAACCTATTTACGCGCGTGTGGTTGCTAACAGGCATACCGATCTACTCCTCGGTGTCACCCAGAAACATTCAACGTTCTTCAACGCAACTCAAACGCACGGTGATATCTACTACTGAGCTGCTTCCTTACAGAACTTTCCAGCCCTCTTAATCTCCCCTTACATACATGAAAAATAAATAAATAAATACATAAAATTCCAGTGACTTTTCTAAACATTACCTTCTCTCTAATGCTTAGGATGAAATAAATACCCGCCAGGCAGAGAGGCAGAAGGAGGAGGCAGAGAAATAGTCCTAAACCTTTTCCTTACACTGACTGTGCGAGGCTGCTGTGCACCTGAAGGAAGCTAGGAGGCAGAACTCATTTTAGAATCTGTGACACAAAATGTAGTTATCACTTTTTAGTACATTATTAACAGTTTTGTCATCTCATCTGTTTCCTGCAAATCCATTGATTTTCAGATTTACAGAGAATTTCTGGATTATTTCAACTAGGAAGCTGGCATTAAAGAGCTTTAACATTTTGCATGTGTCATGAGCAAAACGAGACCACCTGCAGGGAGCTCCTCTGCCACCAGTCGGGACGGTAACTGCCAGAGACTGCCAGATGCCCTGAAATGAAGGGCTCAGTGCACTAAAAGATTCTGCTGGCACCCGTTTTGCTAGGTTTAATCTCACCAATGAAAGGAACATGTATTCTGAAGGCCGGGGGACACAGGTTTAAGCTCCACAGTAAGACAGACTTGGGATTATTTATGAACAAAAGCAGAGTCACCACACCAAGTACATACCTTAGTGGAATAAACAAACTGATCGATGAGTTTTCCATCCCCAGCAGCGTTCTGAAGGGCAAAAACCTGTTCAATTTTAACAACTGGAGACATGTTACATTTTTGAAGATCCAAGTTGTGCATGGTTATTGAAGCTGGTAAAGATTTTCTAGCCGCAGCTGTTTTCCATGCGATTTTCACAGGAGGTGGCTCCTCTTCTTCCACACTTGACTGCCTTCGTTGGCTTTGTCTTCGCACCTCAGCATTTGAGGGCGATGCTGCTACCACGTTGGCATGTTCTGGCTGGGGGTTCAGTGCTGGCTTCGGTCGTCGGTTCTTCTTGGCCTCTGATTTAGCAGCAGCAGTCTTTTTGGCTTTTGACAAAACCTCCTCTGGCTCTTTGTCTATATAAATGAAGGTGTATTGTTCTATCCTTTCTTCCCGAGTCATTTTCAATGCTTTCTCAGCATGAGCAATACCAATATCCCACTGAGCACGCTCCCTTTGCGGCCTTGGTTTGCGAATCTTAAGGAACAAAGACAAGCAGCTAATTACACTGAAGATTTCGCCATGTATAGCACTTAAAATGTAATCCCGAGGTTCTTTAAATCTCTCAGGCAGATTTACGTTTGCCCTCCGTTTACAGGGTATTTTTTGAAAGGTGGACGGTGCATCCCTGCTCTGAGCACAGACACCCGAGCTGGATCATATGATCGTCACAATTAAAAATGTCTGCCCTGAGCTACAACCTGACTGAAGGCAAGAACGGGCGGTATTCAAGCCCATCATACTGTTGTGAGACACAGAATTAATCCTAATTTATCTACTTTTTAAATCCTCCTTAGTTTTCTATTCTTTTCCTTCCACATCAATGTTTTGACTAGCATGAACATTGACTGACGCAGTCCATCTACACCATAAACAATTCCTTTCCAAAAAAAGATGGACAAGAACCTATCCATTAGTATCAGGGGCTGGAAGAATGTCCTTTAAAAACTGTATTTTCCAAAGAGCAAGTTAATAGCCAATGCACAGGCACTGGTTTTAATTCCATATCTCTGCTGCAATATGAAATATCTCCAATGCCCAGGATGACTGCCGCCATGAGGAGCCAACAAAGCAGGTTCAGCTATCGGCCTTTTCACATGGAAGTCGTAAGAGTATGGAAACATTTTCTTAATCCTTGTGAAAAACACTTCTGCCAGTGAAATGCAGACAACCCTCTAGAGGGTAAAGTACTACAGAGTTTCAGACCTGCCCCACGAGAGTTTCACTTGCACAGGCACTGCGGATAACCCTCTACACAATTAGCGTTCACCATACCTTCTGTTTCTCAGAGTGGTTGCTGGCTTGCTTAGCAGCCTCAGCCAGTAATTGCTCATACTGTTTGTGTCCTTTGTACTCCCGAACCCGCTTCTCGTGCACCCAGGCCCTCTCTGGCTGGTTGCTAAAAAACTGAACGTGGTATTCACGGGCACCTGAAAATGAAAAATTCCAGTCAGCAGTTTTAGCAACACCACTTTGCTGGTTTAGCTTACGCCTTCCTCCTCCGCATGACTCAATCCCTGCCGGTGGAAGTACCTAGCTAAAATCTGGAAATGAGACAGGCCTAGAGTTAGAACAGGTTAAGATGGGAAGATAAATATACCTTGCCCACACTGAACACTCTCACGCTTATCAGCATCTTCTCATAAATACACTGACTTGAGAGAAGTGGGAGCATCTGTGCACAAGTCCAGTTTGCACAGGCTCACCCGTAGAGGTAATTTAGTAAGTACTAGTTTCTACATTTCAAGAACAGTCTGTTCAGCACACGCGCTAGCAGAACTCGTCCTGCAAAGGGACTTCAAAGGTAAGATATTTTTAATAAAGGAACAACTACAGACACTTGATATATTCCAGCAAAGATCTTCCTCCCTTACCTCTTGTATTAATTTTGGTATGAACATCAAGCTGTGGATCACATGAAACCATGCAAGGCCACCACGGGTATGTTCCCACCTTGGACCAAACCAGATCGCCAACCTGAAACTTGATGTCATGGGCGACTTGTGTTGGAAGAGAAGGCAAGTACTGCTGGACCTGCAAAGAAAATGCAAGCTTAAAGCCACAGAAGACAATCTAGGGCACTTAGAGACGCACACGCTACCCACAGGGACTCGTTATTTTTTTCTCAGGTATCCCTGATGTTTGACAATCTAATAGGAGATAAACGTTTCTTAGAAACATGACAGAAGGAGTGACACACAGCTAGGATTTACCCAAGGTAGTCATTGACAAACCAAGACACACAACAGCAACCTCCACCACCACCCCAAGCGAGCTTCTGCTTCCTAGGTTGATTACAAATGCTCTTTCGGGATAAAATAAAGCAAGAAATACAGTACAACGAGAGATGCTCCAACGCAGTAACGATTAATAAGAGTTTCAAAGAAGTGGCAACTGGTTTATCTGACAAATTAAAGGATCCATGTAATAATTAGTCCACAAATAGTAACACACTAGAAGTTCAAAGAGTGTTAATTAGCGTATATACTAACCGGGGCTTCCTCCAACACTGTGTCTTCTCTTGGTCTGTCTGACAGCATGCTAAGCCTCTCATTTGGTCTCTAGGAAATGGGGAACAACGAAGAGAAAAAAGGAAAACAAACACAAACAAGGTAAGGGGACAGTAAACCAAAAAGCATAATACTGAACCAGGCAGAAAAAAAAGTATTTCACAGAGAGAAAGGCAACCGTGAACCCAGCAAATACGAGTACGATGACTCCTTATGCCCAACTCAAAACAGAGTCACATCACAATCAAAAAATACCTTTTTTTCCCCTGCGCTATCTGCATTACCGTCACACGTACAAACAGCAACGTTCTCCTGTCACACCTGATGGAAGAACGCACGCTGAGGGACACTAACCTAAATAACTTTCCACCTAAATTAATATACAACTTCAAAGAAACAGAGAAGAACACGTGAAGGATATCCACAGTAACGTGATGAGTCTCACTGTATACCAGTTATTTGCAAAAACTACATTATAAAAATCGTATTAAATATACAGCATAAAAATTGCAAAATCCACGTTCAATTGCATTTAGCTGACAAATACATTTGGCGGATCAAAAGTCAACAACGTAAAGCCTGCGGTGCGTTCACAAGCCAGGCTGAGGCACGCGCGCGGTCTGTGCTGGCAGAGGAGGACAGGAAAAGGTTTGGGCAGAAGAGGGACCACCTCTGCACAGATGCTAACGCGCCGGCGGAGGGGTCACGACAGGGAGCGCGATGACACAGCAGGTGAGCAGGTAAGAGGTGGGCCGTGAGCTCTCTAGTGAGACACAGACCAGACATTTTACTACAGCAGAGGAGAAATCAGTAGCCAAAGGACTCAAAGAGCAGCAAAAAGAGGAGTCAGGCACATGCAGCAAGGAGCTAATAAAGCTGTTAATCCAAATGATACCTAGTCCGTTTAAGACGAAGACCCCACGTTAGTCAATACCACATGCTTCAGCTCAGAGACACTAGGAAACGCGCACGTAAACCTCCTAGAACAATTACGGTATCTGATTTAGAGCTGTCCGTTGAAAACGATCATTTAAGACTGATCATATTAATATTTGCTGGGCAGAAATTATTCCTCCCTGGCACAGCAGAAAGCGCAGCAATGACTCCCACCTCCCCTGCTGCAGTGAGTTAGCGGAAACTTCACCTCTGCCAGGAGAGCCAAGCCGATGACACGGCTTGCAAACGGCCAGCTCCTCGCAGAACACAGCTAACAAGCAGTGTACTTTATTCTTAAAACAAGCATTCAGAGCTTCAAGTTCAACAATGTTTTCCTAACATTTTCATGTCAAATCAGCCTTTCAAGTGTGAACACCTCCCCACAGTCAGTGGGTTTCCACAGAGATTAAGCATCACAACAAGGAAACAACTGCTGATCAAATAGCCGTGCCGAGGACGAACGTGTGAAACCCCCACGGGTGTACCCCAAGTTTTGTTTGTTCCTGTTCAGATGATCCTAAGTTACAGGGCTCATACCATTAATACTAAAGATGACCAAAGTGTACATGACAGACGTACATGAAGATGTAATTGTGTAGTGGAAACCCAAACGCTGGGAGGATGAAACTGAGACTTTCGTTAATTCATAACGAAAACCACTAACACAAAATCCTGTTCGTGTCAGAGTGATCTGCTGTCTGAAACAAGGGTGAGTAACAGGAAACATTTTATTCCAGCACCACCTTCTGCAAGGGAGATGGAGGCTACAAGGACGACAAAAGCAAGACCAAGAATTCTGGTTGGCTTCTGGATGATACACTGACTAGGAAGCTGGCATCTGAGAGGCAAGGTTTTAGTGCAATCTGGGAAACACAGCACACTGGAAGAGCCAGAAGACTGTGTTCTCATGATAACCAGGTAACACCAGTCAGCACCAGAGGGACAGGCACAGCTAAAGCGGCAGGAGTGGAGCTGGAGTCCCGGGTCAGAGGGAGGACAAAATGCTAAGGCCAAACTGACAGCCTGCCGTGGGGGCGACAGGAGTCTGGAGAAGAGGCCAGAAAGCCTGGACGAAAGACCGTGTCTTTGGCTGAACTCTGAAAGAACCAAACTCAGAGGTTTGATTTAAGGGAAACACGGGGGATAAATATGTGATTACAGCACCAACAAAGGACAGGTGGAAGAACAACACAGGAGCAGCAGAGGCCCTTGGCAGAGCGGACTGTGAGGACAGACCCTGCACGCAGGTCCAACACCATTCCGCTTACCAGAAAGGAGACCTAACACGTGTAAAACTTGTAAATATTCCTGGTAAGGGGGGTGTGTGTGAAATCAGCGTGTCTCCCACTAAAAACAACAACAATAATCCTCCTAATAATAATAATGCATCAAGCATACGGATCTGCTACAGTGGATCAGAGTCCTTATCCCTACAGGACAGGGTCCTCTGCCAAGCCCAGCCTGGGTCCAGGGGTTCCAGAGACAGGACAAACACAGCTGCGTGCTGGAACTGCTGAGCTGGGGAACGTCTGTCCTGGCCAGAAACGGCAGCTTCCCCACTGCGGACACTCGCCGCCCCTCTCTGCTACCCATTCCCCTCCAACTGGGAAATACAGGAACCAGTATCACAGAGTCGGCCGGAATAAGCAAGAGAAAAGAAACAGAAGTAATGAAGCGGCTTATAAAACTGAAGAAGAAAGAATGGCTGAGAGTACCAAAGACCAGTAATTTGTGCCTCTGCTTCCCGGGATCCAAGTTAAAACACCGCAGGCACACACACACCCCCTGTATATGTACAGCCATGCTACAAAACTTGACAGAAACAGTAAGAGACACCAATATGGAATGTTCCCAAAGTGTGCTGGGCCAACTGGTATTTCTAATGTGCCTGCTATTGTAGAATACTAATTTCTGCTGGCTTCTACACATGCTACATAGCTCTTGGGTTTTGTACCTCATCATGATATTTAGAATATATTTCAAAAATTAAATAAAAGCTGCAGCGCTGAGTACTCCAAGTTGCCCGACTTTCCACTGACTAACCCGGCATTATTTCGAGCGGCAATTTTAGGAATGCGCATGCTCGTACGCTTCTGGCCAAAACCTCCATCTTCAGCATCATCCAACGCGTTCACAGCAAACTCTGAGCATGCTAAAACGCTAAATAATAATCAAAAATATTATATAACCTTTTCTAACATTTATTTTTGTACGCAGTCTTTTCACCAAAACTGTGCTACCCTAGAAATACAGTTCCTAGTGACCTAATGTAGAGTATCTGACCAGTAAATAAAGCCTCGTGACTTAAAGTACGCATACAACTGAAAGCGAGGAAAAACACTGCCGAAGACGCACACTCCATCAACAGTATCAGGTGTACAGATGGCTGAAACTGTTATTCCACTTACATTTTGTTCCTCTGGTTCTAATTTTGGAATTTTGTGCGACTTGCGCTCTTCCGATCGGGAAGAGTCATGCTTGCTACTTTTTTTCCTTTTCTCTTTTCTCCCTTCGTGTTTCGCCTTAGCATACTCACTCGCTTGTACTTCATTTAAAAGGTCCCCACACAGAGAGGACTCAAACAATTCCCTGCCGTTCTGGATAGTTTTGGTTATTTTTAATTTGATCTCTGGTGAGCCAGTCTTCTTTGGAATCACCGTCTGTGAAACTGAAGGTGGTGGTGGAGGTGGCAGCTGTGGAGGGGAAGGTTTTTCCAGAACTTCGTGCGGCCGTGCGTTAGAGTTTTCCATTTGGTAATACTCGGGGGGACTAAAGTTTCTGACCGTACCAAAACCATTGGCCGAACCATTGGGATATTGGCCGTACGCCTGGTATTTGGCTTGAGGTTCGTACATATTGATTGTTGGTGGGTAGCCATTGGTGATGGGTGGAAGGTCCTCCGTCGTGGGCGTAGGGTACTGAAAGCCTTGCTGCAGGGCAGTTTCGTATGGCGGCTGTCCACCATCTTCAGCAATGTCACTGCTGGCATCAAAGGCATCCTCCTGGCGGATGTTGGCTGAGTCAATGAGTTGAGGTGGTTGCTGAATTGTGTTTCCCATGATCCCTTGCATGAAAGAGAAAGAGAAATCCATTGTTCTGCTCCAGCATCCTTAGCTTTCCCTTTTTCTCATAGGGCCTAAAGGCGAGGGAAGGGAAATAAGAAGTTAGTGTAAATCCAAAGGTAGCAATTAAGCAAATTAAATCGCTGGGGAAAAAGAAACAGCTCTAAAGATCAGTTTCCCCCTCCCCATTCAGTAGCCAGCCCCCCAGATTTAGAGCAGACACGTGTTACAGAATCTTTCAACAGGGGCTCTTTACACACTTCTGCAGAACAGCTTTTCTACATGGCCACTGTCCTCTTTTCCAAGACATTCAAAGAAACATTATAAGCACCTACAAATGCTTAAAACCCATGGTTTATGGATTAATGGTGCTAAAATTCCAACCACTCTCTGTAGCCCTCCTAGTTTGGCACTCTAAGCATTATTCTAACACAGACAACAGACTTTTACCCCCAAGCATACAGAAGATACCAAGTTCTCTTGATAACCGCAGTCCCTGCAAACTGAACACGCCAGAAAAACCAAAGACAGGCCACTCAAACAAGAGAGAGAAACCTCTTCTCTTCCTCCCCAGCTCCTTGCCAAAATTCAGGAGAGACAAGCAGCCCTTACGCCAGGTGGCTTTCAGGGCTCCTGCTGGCCTTTCTGAACAATGGCACACTTAAAGCCAATTAAAGGTCATTCCACCTCAGCTGCTGGGAAAACCAGTTCATACTGTAGGGTAGGACAGCCCCAGATGGGCTTTCCCAACCTCTTACCGCACCAGAAAAAGCAAAGTAGAGTTTGCACTTCAACAGCTAAGTGAGGAGAACTCCCTGCCCCCTCTTATTTTAATATTAAACACTTGGGGCTTAAACACTGCATAGTTCTGAGGGAGAGAAAAATAGCCTCAGCATCAAAAGCTCTCCAAATCCTGAGGTTATTCACAGAATTAGATTACAGCTGAGAAAGCTGTCATACTCACTTTCAATTTTCCATTGCATATTAAAATGCCAAGATCAGAGTAAATCGACATTGTATTTCCAAAACGCAACTGCTGGCTCAGAAAGGTTTTTGCGTTCACCTAAATATCTCAATGTTCAACAAGAAATACACAGTGACCTAAACATCAGGTAAGAAATACAAACTTGTTTCCAAGCAAGGTCAATTTAGCCCTTCCAAAGTAAACAGAGCTCTCTATTATTTATTCTGCCTCTGTGTAGGCACAAAGGAGGGTTACTGTGCCCTTTTGGTCAGGGTTTGAAGTGACATTAACACATCCCACAAATCCTTCTCATAATAAGAATCTACATATAACCCTGCCCACATTAAATTCTCACCCTCCCAATGCAACGCATCTCAATACCTTAGCTAATAGTTTTCAAAACACTAAGAATACTTCCCTCCTCTGAGCCTGCATAAAGAAACTGAAGCTGTAACAGTAAGAAGGAAGAACCTGACCAGAATTCTGCTCTGTTTTGTGGACTTCATACTCAGATTATATCGATCTTTGTATTCATCTTCACTGCCCGTGCAATCAACCAGGGGCACATTTGTCACCGTAATTAAACGACTTAGGAAAACAACTTAATAAACAACTCAAAATAGCAAAATTCACTAAGTGCAGTAACTTTTCAGTCTCGTGGCTGTAAAGCCATGCCTCCTCTCCAGCAGCTCTGCACATCAGCCACAAAACCAACATAAACCCATTACTGTGGAGGGGACAGCGTATCCGAGGGACAGCGCGTGGAGCAGGCAGGATTGCGTAGCGAGGTCAAAAGCACCAAACCCCCACCCATTCTAGGAAAAGGAAGTGGGACTGTTTGTACTATTGACCAATTAATTGTTACTTTACGTCTGCCAAACTGAAAGGCAAACAACAGATTATTTCCACCAGTAAGAAATTGCACCCTAGGCTGCTTTTATTTGGTACTAAAACCCGGTTCAATTTAAAACCCCCCAAATTTATCTCCCGAAGCTGCAACAGCACTTCAGTCATCATGACACATCCATTGCTGGATGGACAGAGTCAGAACAGAAATAGTTTAAGAAATTCTAGAATTATTCTCAACTTCCCAACTTTTTCTTGTTGCTGTTTTCTTTTAATAGTAATTAAATCACTTTTGTCTACCCAAATACTCTCAAAGTAAGACCATCTGTCTAGTTAGAAGAACTAAGTACCAGAACACTAAATAAGGGATCTGTTAAAGTATGTCACGCCAGGACCCAACCTTTGGTGTGGCCACACCAGAACTATGAAAAGGAAAAATCAATCTGCAGAAAGCGAAACTCTATAAAACAAAAAACCATACAGCCCTCTGTGCCTCACGTCGAGTACAACTTTGCTAATGCCACACGGCATTTGAATAATTATGCTTTATGTTTTCCTGCTTGTAAGTCTGACTAAGAGTGGAAACTCTAAGGTTTGGGTCCTGCCAGAAGATGTAATCTGATGTGGTAGAGTACTTTTAACGCTTTGCATTCCTCTCTGGAGGGGGAAGAGAAAGGATGATAATTCGTTTAAAAGACCTTTTCCCCCAGGTGCGGGTTCTTTGGCCTTACTTACAATGTCAACTGTCAAGGCAGACTACTCATTTCACTAGGCAGCGCAGCTCCTCTAACGAGCAAGTATCTCATGGTGTAAGAGGAAAAAACCCTCACTGCTCCTGCCAGATCAGCTAACGCTCGTCCGGCTGACACCATCAGATTCACAGCCTCCACGAACCCTCGTTTTCAAATCAGCAATGGATATTTACGTTCAGAAGACTGCCTTGAAACTGTACGTCTGTACAACCATCTTCGAGTCATTCAGCTCACCAAGTACAGACTGAGAACTCGCGCCTCAACTGTTGCATCAGCAAGAAAAAAAAAATGCTCTCCTCCCACAGCAACCTGTGGGCTACATCATTTGGTCATCCAGTTCATTCCTCCAGCAGCAGTTCAACGGCACGTTGCTGTGGGCAACGTCACAGAAATTCTGATCTGTTGCCATGCTGATCTGTTGAATTCACTTAATCTTCCTTAAAGACTTCTCTAAACTTGAGCCGCATCGTCAGGCGAGGGTGCGTGCAGAGCACTAGAAAGCCGTTCGTACAATCACAGCCAAACGATTCAGTTTGAGCAGCACTGAAACTGTGCAACCGCCCGAGGAAGAGGTTTCTGCCCTAAAAAGCATTACCCTATCCCACCGCACGGAAATAAGAACAGATTGTTTTCTATTACACCCGCAACTTGCGGTCTCTCCTTAGAAGAGCTTCCACACTTCAAAGAGCTGGGATAAAACCCAGACTATTTTGCGCAGCATTTCACTGGGACACCAAGGCTTATTTGTCCTCTGGGATGCCACGTGCACGTCCCCGGCTGATGACAATGTACTGTACTAGGCTATTCATATTCACCCATTTGAATTCCATCTCTAAACATCATTCAGAAGTTCATGATCCACAGACGGCGGAGTGATTTAACAAAGGCTGTTTATGAGCCTCAGCCCCGTTCCCAATAGGAAGAACTCCCTGTCACAAGGCTACAGCACTAAGCTGTGACACCACCACACACTTCTTGTCACGGTCACGTCCGCCTGGGTCTACAGTAAGACGCAATACTTGATCCCCAGCAAAAGCCCTTACCCGTACATGGACAAAGGATGCTCTTTCCAGGACAGCTTATTTTTCTCAGAAGGGCTGAAATAAAGTTTAGCAGCAAAAATGCAGTTTTGCTAGTGTCAAGGAGCAGAAGTTCTCTGCCGATCCCTCGGTACAACTACCCCACCTAAGGGGTATTAATGAGATCCAGACACAGCATTAACAGAATTCGAAAGCTGCATGACAGTGTCTGGTCCCTCTTATCTCCTCCACACGCAGCCCTCCAGGTCAAAGTCTGCCCACGCTGTATCACTTCCCAGCAGCAAGCCCCCCGCTGTGACAGTTCCAAAGCTGTCCCTGCACTCACTTCCACAGGCACTAACTGAAGTCATCAGTGCACTTTATTTTGTTCCGTGACAAGCTGCGGATTAGTCAACTTCCAAACACTCCACTTACATTGGACTTAGGAGTTACCAGTAAAAGAAAATAGTTTGGTTCTTTGGTTTGGTTTGTTTGTTTTTTAAAGTAACTCCTTTCTGGAGCTCCGCTGTGTAGAACTGACCTGGACACCAGCCTGCTTCACAGGCAGGACAACCTGTGCGTCGGCCTCACTGTCTTCCTAGACAGGCTGCAGAGGCAAGGAATACTGCTTCACTGAATTGCCACTCTCAACAGTCTTACAGCACAAGACATTGTTCTCCTCCCACAGAGCTTACATCATCGAGAGCTTCCTCCTTCCGAGCCTTTTGCTGTCATCACGGTTAAACACACCCAGATTTTCCCACCCTGCTTCCTTTCCACAACTCCGCATCAGTTGCTCATTTCTCAGTCGCCGCCCAGCGAAGCGGCATCGGGGCTGCGTTACAGTCAGAGGACAGCCCCTGGAGCCACCGAAATAACAGACCACCATGATGAACCCTGAACGCACAGCAATCTTCACGTTTAAACCTACGGAAGGATTAGTTTGTAAACGTGACTCTCAAGCTCTAATGCAAAGAATAACCCATTGTCATGGAAATATCAACAACCGGCCCAAGAGCTGCACCTATCCTTCCTCAGCAGAGCAACACTACCTAAAACCTCAAGGGAACACGATTTTCAGGATACATGTTGAACCCGCAGAAAAGTATTTCAGAATAAAGTCTTCTCACTACAACAGTGATTACTCTATTAAACTACAGTGTCAGCCTCTTGCAAGCTGTAGGATTCAGCTTCCAAATACGGCCCAGAACAGGTACGTCACCGATACGACGTGGGAACTCAACCCCCAAGAAATTATTTCAAGGTTTATAGGACATGGATATTTTATAGCAGCTGGGCAACAACTTGAGATCAACAATACCTTCAAAACTGCAGCTGAATTTCCTAAGGAGAGAAAGAGAGTTTGCTCTCTAAAACTGGGTAGCCAGCATTCTGTTCTTGCCCTTTCCCAGGGCTGTGAGATCTGTCTGAGCAGGAAAACAGGACTGTTTACAGGCACCAAGACTCCACACACGAACACAGTTTTACACAAATATTTTCATGTTGCCCCAGGGAGAGTCACAATTCAAAGTATCAGAGGAAAAAGAAAATGAAATAAAAAATATAAGCAGAACAAAGTAAGGTATGTCAAGTTAGCAGAGCTCTTACAGTGCTGTCTTACATCAACACTCTCTATTTCACTTCCCGTCCTGAGCTTCTTAGGTTGATCAAGATCAATTCCAAAAAATCAAGGCACACCTTCAACAGCGAGTGCTCAGTCACTGGGAAGTTTCAGAGAGATTAGGAATCCTCTGGGTTCACATTTTTCACCCAGAACTGCACTTATCTAAAGCCATTTTTGGCATGAATATTCTGCCACTTCACCCTCAGAAAACAAGATACTTAGGAAGTTCTCAAGTATCCCTGTCACCCTGCAACAGACTAAATAATAACTGACTTCTCAGATTATCACACAATTCTGAACGCTGCCCATCCCATTCATTATTGATGAAAGTTCTTTCTCCCAAAGAGGGAGTTTTGTAGGTTTGCACAAATTACAGCAACACGGTAGGACTTACCTCAAACACACAAACACGCATCTACCCACCGTACCATTGCTCAATCGGGCAGAGCTCAAAAAAGTGAGAAAAGATACGGTAACTTTGCAACACGTAAGAGAAATTTCCTACACGTCAGAAGCGCCCACCACGAGTCATCCCTGAGCAGAAGCCCAAGGTAAAAACTCCAAGCACGAGGAGGGAGGACTCTCTCCAAAGCTTGCTGGATGCAAACCCGGAGAAACTGGCTGTACCCAGCCAGAAGCAACACGACCGTGACCCAGAGGGGTCTGCGCACTCACCGCCTGCTGCTCCCAGCAGGCGAACCCTGCTCAGAGCAGCACAGACGCCCGTTAATCCGAGGCTGGCTATCACCACAGCCATCTACTGATAAAAAGTGTAGCATGCACGTATTTTAAACCGAGTTTCCAGAAAACCTTTCTGAACTGATTTTACCCTTTTCTGTTGACAGCCACCATGTGGGTGGCCCTGCCTAAAGCAGCTGGGTTCACACTCGTTAGAGGCAAGGCATCTGACATAGATGGAAAGTGTCTGCTGTGAGAACAGAAACTGTCCTACTGCCTCACTGACTGAGTTGAAAAAGCAGTAATTTCAGTCAGTCTTACGTGTTCAGTGAACGGTGTCACTGCTCCATCACCCTGAGCTGGACTTTCTATCAACAAGATGTAAAGCAGAAGTTCTAGGCCATCTTTATGCACAGACAACAAATCCTCTCCACGCAGACCTGAATCAGAGAGATTCAAAGCTCTGTTCACATCCCACCACGCCGTCATCACTCGAGTCACCACACACACGTTTACTGCCATTTTCTGCGCCGTTTCACTCCGGCGTACGCCTCTACCTAACCTACGCTGGTACTGGTCACCTCAAGGTCCTAACCCGCGCACAAGTCACTCTCACTAGACAGTCACCGCTACACGTGTTTCATAGCCAGCCAGCTGCTGGGCTGGAACAGGCTGGGCCGGTCAGGATTTTTAAGTGATGCAATTGACTTCTGTCGTGCCTTCGTTCCTCCTTTCAAAACCTTAACACTGCCCAGCCAGAACCACGAGAAACGGAGAGCGCAGCTTTCCCTGAGGTTCAGCACACACACCTGCCACCGACCTCCTCGCTCGAGCTGAACGTACCCTTGCTCTTCCTAAGGTCATGCCAGAAACCACCTGGAGGGACACCTTCATCAGCTGTAACAGCATCCCATAGTGTTCAAATGAGATGAACTGCAGACAGAAATAAATAGTTATTCCCATTGTTTCCTGCATTGCGTATTTGCAGTCTGCTTTGTCCTGTTTTGTTCTGGGTGTCCTTACGAAGCCACGCATGCCAAGTTTGAGTTACGTACGTTAAGACAGCACTAAGTTTTTCAACAGCGCATCAGCAGAAAAACTGTAGCCTATGGATTTCTCCAGTCTCCAGACGGACTGAGCAGCCACTTCTGGCAGCCACTGACGGTGAATCAGAGGCCTCCTGACAAACTTTAAAGCATTGTGGCAAGGCTGACTACTCCCCTGTATGCTTTCTTAAAGGTGATTTGGTTTTTGGGTTTTTTAAATGCCAGAAGAAAAAGTCATGTCTGTAGTATGGTTTAGATAAGGCCACTTGCAACAAGTTCCCCATGGCGACCAGGAAAGAAACAACTCGGACAGCAACAACGAAAATGCTATGCGTCAAAAGGAAGACAGGGGAAAAAAAAAACAAACCAACAAAAAAACCCAAGCAGTTTGTCTTGAAAATGAGCTCAGAGTACTCATTTGTTTTCAGAGCTTGGGATTCAAACAGGAAACGTGGATGAAAATCTGTTGTTCTTCCGTGAGAGTCACGGACTGACGTTCACACAAAACCAGAAGTCAGATCTTTGGCAATACCAAACACTGTAAGAGTCACGACAGGCTTTCACATACCAAACCCAGGAGCGACTGCAACATCTCTCACGTGCACCACTGCCAGCTCAGAGAAACTTGCTGAGCCGAACAATGCAAAACACAGTTGTATCAAAACAAAACACGCAGTCCTTGATCACCACCCTCTACTCTGAGTCTGTAACTCCATAAAGCACCTTTTGGAGCAAAATCTTTTCAAGCAGTTCCTTACATATTTTTTTTTAAATAAGAACCTAACTGCCAAAACATTCTCTGTGGATTTCTACAATAACCCACTGGAAGACCTAAACAGTGATCAAAACAGGCTACAATTTTTTCTTCAGCTATGATTACAGGTTACTTTACACTGTCTTTTGGGTTGGTTGGTGTATATATAGAACTATGTTATCATAATGAGGTTTTTTTAACAAATTGAAAACCTTAAACCTGTATTAAAACTGCCGACTGTATTAACAGTCAAAAAGAAGCAGAGCAAGACACCAGAATACAATGCAACAGCACCTCAAATGAATAAAAACTAAACCCACGAAACAGCAAACCCCCCACTGACTGCGGTTCTCAAGCGCACGCTCTGAAAACCCTTTTCTCGGAGAAGTTGGCAAGCCGGCGGCCCGGTCCCGCAGGCGGCTTTGCACCGGTCCAGCAGGGCGCGGGGCGGGCTCCAGCCCCCAGCTCTGCCCGCCAGGAGGTTTCTCCTTGCCAGACCGGCTCCCCCCGCCGGACCCCCCGAAACGCGGGCGCTCGCCCCCGTTACCTGCCGCCGGCCGCAGCGGGGAACAAGGAGGCGCTGGGGGCCGCCGCGTCCCGAAACCCAGCCGGGGCGGGGGAGGTCACAGGCGAGCGGGTCCCGCTGCGCGAC
>VWZZ01005489.1:0-5000 GCA_013399095.1 Psophia crepitans
CGGGGGAGAGGCCGCCCCGGCAGGGGTTCGGCCCAGGGTGGGTGTCTGTGGCACCCTGCCCGCCATGAGCCGTGCCAGCCACTGCGGGGGGGTGGTTCTGCTGGGCATGAGGAGGAACTCGGGATTCTGTAAGGGCCTGGGAATGCAGATACCTGAACACCCTCCTCTCACCCAGCGTGTCCAGAGGAGGCCCCGGAGATGGTGCGAGGGCTGGAGCCCCTCTGCTGCGAGGACAGGCTGAGGGAGTTGGGCTTGTCCAGCCTGGAGCAGAGAAGGCTGCGGGGAGCCCTTGGAGCCCCTCCCAGGGCCTG
This sequence comes from Psophia crepitans, assembly GCA_013399095.1. Classification (NCBI taxonomy): domain Eukaryota; kingdom Metazoa; phylum Chordata; class Aves; order Gruiformes; family Psophiidae; genus Psophia; species Psophia crepitans. The sequence goes on from VWZZ01005489.1 coordinate 312, forward strand.
CAGGGGCTGCAGGAAAGCTGGAGAGGGGCTGGTTGCAGGGCAGGGGGGGCCAGGCCAAGGGGAAGGGCCTGAAGCTGCAGGAGGGGAGCTGGAGCTGAGCTGGGAGGCAGCAATCCTTCCCTGGGAGGGTGCTGAGGCCCTGGCACAGGGTGCCCCGAGAAGCTGTGGCTGCCCCTGGCTCCCTGGCAGTGCCCAAGGCCAGGTTGGATGGGGCTTTGGGCACCCTGGGCTGGTGGGGGGTGTCCCTGCCCATGGCAGGGGGTGGCACTGGGTGGGCTGGGAGGTCCCCTCCCACCCAAACCATCCCAGGATTCTATTCCATGATTCTATGAGTGGGTCCAGTGCCAATAGCAGCCCCTGCGAGAAAGACAGCAGTACTCCAACTACAGAAGGTGTTGCTACGCCAAGAGCTCTCTTGAGGTTATTTTTTCAGCAAAAGCCAGTTCAGTCATGGCAAAGGAGCCACAAGTGCCGCAGCCTTCACTGCGGTTTGTGGGGAAGACATTGTCACTTGCAGGTAGCAGCCACCTGGAAATGTGGCAGTGTGCAAATGGTGGAAGGTGGTGAAGGAATTAGCGGATCATTACTGCCAAATGCTCCTCCCTACAGTTACAGTTTGTATATTATTTTTCTCTCTTGACTCTTAAGGCTCTCTAGATAATAATCTCCAATACAGTGGAAGCCTAAATATAATTGAGATGGATTCAGCTCCGTGTATTTTAACATTCCTGAAGCATCATTAGAAATCCAGGCAAGCCCAGAAATACTCAGAACTGAGTGTGGCGTCTTGTGAAGCAGGGATTGCAAAAAAGGTTTAGAGAATGAGCTCTGATAACCTGCTTTGTAAAAAGCGGCTGAAGGAACTCTAGCTTATTGATCAGAGGTTGAAGAGAGAGGTTAATGTAAAGCTATAAATTCCTGTCAAATGAGACAAAGAAAAGAAACGAAATTTCTGAAACTGCAGCTAGATGAGTTCAATCTAAAAATGTGATGCCCTTCTGTATACAGCACTGCTGCTGGGTGAGTGGGTCATTTTACGCTGGCTCAACTGTTCATATCTTCCTGAGCTAAAGTGCTGCTCTGTAAGAGCCTGGAGCCTCTGTTTGTGTCTGAGCACCGTGCTGGACTCTGTCTCCAAAGGGAAGGGACTCACCATCAGATGGCTCCAGCCATGCGTCTCTGACACCCCTCCTGACCTGCTGCGCCTGGGGTGAGGCCTGGGGGTGGCAGCTCTTGGCACTTGAGTCCTTGGATCTACAGCGGAAACGAGTTTTCCAGCCTTGCCAGCAGACTGCTGCGGCCTCAGCTGGGCTGTCGCCACGAGGCTTGATTCCCGGTGGCCTGGCTTCACTCTCACCTGTAGCGTTTCGGTGAACTTCCTGCGTAAGGTCTCCTGACAGTCTTTCTTGTCCTGGATCCTCACCCTCTTGAGACTGCACAGATCCCAAGACAACTGGCTTTCCACTGATTCCGTGTGACACCCATTCTGTGGTTCCTTTTCCATGCTGTGCCTGGCTTTCTGGACCCGCTACCTACGCACCATTGCAGCAGGCAGGTACTTTTTAGCACTGGTGTTCTTGAGACAGGATGTGTAGTGGGTAGTACCCCTGTGCTTTGCTCTAGGCTTGTCCCATCCAGAGCTCCCTTCCGTCCAGAGGTGTAGGCAAGTCTCTTGATAACCAATGACACAATTCTTTCTTCGGACTTGCAATTTTTTATTTTTCATCGTGGCATTGTGGCACAGCCTTTTAAAATTATGCCACATTTTCCCAGCTTGGTAGGAATTTTATTATCTTTGTTTTGCACTGGCCCAAGACAAGCACTTTTTAGTGATAGCATCTCTCAGTTTTCTGTAACCCTTTCCTTTCAAAAAGCACAGAGCTGTTAAGTTCCTTCTTAAAATTATCTTTTCATACTTTTAAAAATCAGTCCCCAAAAAGCTATGGTGCAGAGGTCTAAATTCTCACAGAAATATCGTGTTAATTAGTTTTACTAAGCAAAAGGAATGTGACAGCAAATGGCTTAATATATGGCGTTTACTCAACTCAATCCTGTAAGTCCTTTCTGGAAATTAGTCCACCTGGGAAAGGACAAGGAAATTCCTGATAGATGACTAAAATAAAGATTTCCATGTGCAGCTCAAACGGCAGGTTTTCATCAATGAACAAATTCTGACTCTTGGCATCATGTATGCAATGGAGCCTCCTTGGAGCCATGTTGGGGCGACCAACAGTATACAGTCTATTTTAGAGTGCGCCTGGGGAGCTCCGGGCTCTGTGGGCAAGCCCGGCATTTTCTGCTTGCCTCAGCCCCTGCCTTTATTCCCCAGCACCCTCTGACAGATCAAGGAGGCCATCCAAGCTTTCCCTGAGTGCCCTGCTGCCGCAGCACTGGGGAGGACTTCAGCTAGCTGGAGTTGGGTGGCAGTGTTGCATCCAAATGACAAACATCTAAAGGTGGCAAAGGGATCGCAAGGTGTATCGTGCTTCAGGGAGCACCTCGGGTGTTAGTGTGTGCTGTGCACAAGCACTGAAGACATGTATGGGCAGAAGCCCATATCCCGAAGGGGCCCACGTGCTACGGCTACAGGGTCTACCTCGCTGTCACATGGAATGTGCAAATATGTTGATTGGGGTAGGGCCTCTTATCCTCAGGGAATGGCAACTTTTTCAACACCATGAAATGTTCCTTCAGCTCCCCAGAGTGATTCCTTCCTCTAGCCACTCTGGATGTCCAGAGGGACACACTGAAATTGTCTGCTTGAGAAGGTGGCACAGCTCATTAGACGTAATCTTCGGATCTGGAGAACAGGAGGCAATGCGCTTACAAGGAGCAGGAGCCTGGCCAGTCCTCCCTTTTCAAATCCCTACACACACTGTGTGAGGAGCTGCCGCTGCAGAACAGGCCATGAAGGACAAGTGGGCTATATGGACCAAACCACTCAAATGGTATATGTAAACTTGGCCAATGGTGAGAAGTAATAGGCCTTGAACATCTCTTCCACTGTGACCTGTATCTGATCTAAAGCCTGCCCTGGAGTGAGGGTTTCCATCTACGTATTGAAGGTACAAGTTGAGTTTGAGCTTAGCCAGCTGGAATAACTCCACTCTAGTGGACGAACTAGTCTGTGAGTCTTAGTCAAGGCCAACATTCCACTCTGGGGGCCATGAGGCTCAGTGCACTGCACAGCGGCCGTGCTCCCATGGCTCTGGACGCCTATATGGAGAACCTCAAGAGAGCCTCTTCTAAAGAGGGAGAACAGTTTGCGCAGGTTGCTTTGCTTGCTTTTGGGTTGTTTTTTTTCTCTTCTGTCTAGGCCTGTCCGGCCCACAAAGATATATTAATCTCAGACATGTAAATATTGTTTGAACATAAGATTGATTGCGCTTTTAGTCTGATTTACTAACAGACAAAGTCCATGTAATCACACTGCCTTACCTCCTGCTCTTTCGTGGCCATCTCTTAAATCATTTGTAAATCTGTTTGCAAATCTCAGCCAAGTTTGATAGAGCAACGGAGCTGTTAAAGATATTAAATTCTTACAAGTGTTGTGAAAACTGGAAGCTGGATAGATTAGAAGTGGGAACTCAAGATTTAGCTGGTTTTCTGGCCTACTAGCAAGCTAATCAATATCCCCATAGCACAGGACCAGACATAGCACACAGCCTTCTGCTGTGGGTAATATGGGAAGGGTCAGGATGCCACAGTTGGGAGGGCCCCGGTGGTGGCGTGGGGCGGCTGCTGAGGAATGGTTTCATCCGAGGTAACTCAGCGAAAAGCTCCTTTATTTTGATGTGGAATATCACACCTACCGCTGACGTCAGAGGAAGGGCCATTAGGTCAAAATCAGGAGGTTTTGGATCTACCTTCCTTATGACATCTGTGAAATCACTGAACTCTTCTGTCCTTCAGTTGCTGTATCAAAACAAGGTAAAGCATTCAGAGCTCCTCAGGTAGAAAGGGCTGCAGGTTGTTGTTCATGAAAGTAGTTTGGAGATTCTGACACTAGTCAGGGCGGGACATGCTACAGCACACACAAATCAAGCTAAAAAGTGGTGTATCTTTTCCCTTTCTTCTCGCCTCAAATGAAAACAGCTGAGGGAGGAGTTTTGGACTTTGCAAGATGAGAGAAGGGTCCCATTAATCCCTGTTCAATCCAGCCCAGTGCCTCATTTCCCGAAGACTCATTTAGAACAACAACAGTTCAATTTTTGCAGCTTATGAAAGACACGCTTGCTCCACACGCTTGTATGGTTGAAAGAAGCAGGGTAGTCTTGACGTCTGAGTAACTGGTTTCCAGCTCCCAGCCTTCTTGTGGCTGTGGGCTAGGCAGCTCTTGAAAATTTTGCGTCTAATTTTAAAACAAAGGCTGGCGTTCAGCAGCCTCTGGAGGAGAGGTTGGGGTTTCGGGGTGTCTCCAGCTCCCCGAGCAGCTCCAGCCGGAGGAGGCTGGCTGCCTGCAGGGTGCACTGCTGCCCTGCACTGCGCTGCCCACCCCACAGGGCATCCCCACCCTCAGAAGCTTCTTCTCCAACTGGGCTTACATGGATTTATTTTATTTTTTTTTTTTTTAAAGCATAGCAATAAATACTTCAAAATACACTGACTGCAGGCACGGCCGCGCTGCGTTTGTGAAGAAGTTAAGCTTTACCCCTGTTAAGCGCCTGTGTTACCAGCTCAGCCCTTCGG
>VWZZ01005489.1:7500-14679 GCA_013399095.1 Psophia crepitans
AAAGGGAGGTGTGTTTTTCTGCCTAATTTGAAAAAGTTGTGAATCATGTGGAGTTAAGTTAAGGCAATTAATTACCCTTGTGTCTGGCAGTTCCTGGGGGATGTTGGTTTTAAAGTGCTAATTCACTATTGTATCTTCTAAGGGTAAATTTGCTCGTTTTTGGAGCCAGCGTGAGGCCTGGGCACGACTGAAGCTCTGTTTCGTTTAATTTAAGTTGGATACAAGTGGTGAATAGGCCCTGTGAGTGCTCAGCCCTGAAAAAAGGACTATTTTTCAATTGTCTAATTGCTAATTTGAAGCTAGAAAATGCCCACTGGTGAAAGAAATGAGATTTCTGCAAGGCAAACTCAGAAATTCTTTTCCCTGTTGAGTCACTGAATTCTTCTGGGTCCCTGCACAGAGCTGATCCCTCAGACAAAAATTGCTCTCTCTGTCTGGCGGGCTAGTTAAGGAAACTTCTAGGCTTACAAGCAAACTTCAGCAAAACCATTAAGAATTGAATAACTGATATTGATCCATGCTTGATACATATTTAAAAATGTGTGTGCTGTTTTTAGATGAGCGAGCGCCAACTATAAGGAAACAAAAATACATTTTTGACATCAGTGCATTGGAGAAAGATGGCCTGCTGGGAGCAGAGCTCCGAATATTGAGGAAAAAGCCTTCTGATACGTGGAAGTCTCATTCTTCCGGAAAAACTTCCCAAGTGAAATTATTTAGTTGCTCTACAAACAGACAAGCAGCAACACTCCTGGACTCTCGGACTGTCAGTATCACAGATACACCGAAGTGGGAAGTGTTTGACATCTGGAAACTTTTCAGGAACTTCAAAAATTTGGTTAACTTGTGTTTCGAACTGGAAACTTTTGACAGGGGGAAAGCTGTTGATCTCAGGAGTGTGGGATTTAATAGAACAGGAAGACAGGTCAATGAAAAGGCTCTCTTCTTGGTATTTGGGAGGACAAAAAAAAGAGATTTGTTCTTCAATGAAATCAAAGCTAGGTCCGGCCAAGATGACAAAACTGTTTACGAGTACTTATTCAACCAGAGGCGGAAGAGAAGAGCTCCTCTAGCAACACGGCAAGGGAAGAGGCCCACTAAGAATCTGAAGGCACGGTGTAGCAGAAAAGCCCTCCACGTGAATTTTAAGGACATGGGCTGGGATGACTGGATAATAGCCCCTCTAGAGTATGAAGCGTATCACTGCGAAGGGCTTTGTGAATTCCCCCTTCGATCCCACCTGGAGCCCACCAATCATGCCGTTATCCAAACATTAATGAACTCGATGGACCCAGAATCGACACCCCCGACTTGCTGTGTCCCAACCAGGCTGAGTCCTATCAGCATTCTGTTCATTGACTCCGCAAACAACGTGGTCTACAAGCAGTATGAGGACATGGTGGTGGAGTCGTGTGGTTGTAGGTAGCAGAACAATTGCTCAGTGAATATGTTATGAAAGGTAATATGACACATTGAACATAACCTCTCCTCAAACAAGCTGAGCTAGATTTCTTACCTCTAGGATAAGCATGTTTACAAGGATGAGGCAACAAATCCAGTGTTGTAGATGTCTCCCCCACAGGTGTATTTGGGCAGCATTTGGGTGCTGCTATGCAGCCTGATGTGAGGCCTTGTGTCAGTGACATGAGACTGGCTCTAACTGAAGTCCATGACCGAGAAGATTATACCCCCACATCTCTAGATCGCCTGGTTTTAGCCTCGAGGCAGTGGGCATGATGTCAGTGAGCTGTGGGTATGACCTGTCCGATCCCTTGAAATGTTCCTGAGACTGAATTTCTGCCCGAGAGCCACGTGCTTTGTCCATTAAGAAACGTAAGGAAGGAGTCCTGACGTCTGGAAGAGAAGGCTGTGTTCCGGTGTGCTTCCGTCTTGGTGTAAATAGTTACACTGTAATATGATTTCTTTCTGATTAGCTCTTGAAACTATGCATATATATAAAAAAGGAGTCATTAAATATAATATGTTGATTTAGTTTTAAGTTTTACGTGGAGATAGGTGATGCAGGAGGTATTTGCTTCCATGTATGTTTTCCTCCAAGCTACATATCTTTCTTAAGTATCCACCTTTCCATTATTATGTAGCAAGATATATTACTCTGTATAAGGTCCAAGTTGTTCTCAAATGCTCATAGTAAAAGTGTTTGATTGTGGCATAAGATGTAATAAATTATTGACACAGTGCTACATTGTGTCTAGGTGTCCAACTCCGCATAATTATAATGCTACTAAGAAATTGTATTTAATGTTTTTGTACAATAAATACAAGTGAAAGGGACTTTTCAGTGCAGCAGAATGCCAGTGGTATGCAAAACATGTCCATGTATTTTGCTTGCCTCTAACTCTGCTGCCACAGAGAAACCGTGGAAGCGTTGGACGAAAGATCTGGAAGTATGGTGTGGTTCGATCCGGTGGGGAGTGACACCGTCACTCAGTGTAGCTGGGCCAAAAATGAGTTATGGAGGGGACTGCGAAAGAGCTCTGGAATCCTTTTATTCCACCCTCCGAGGGCTGTGTGTTTGCGTGTCCCCTGTATCTATTCTAGACACAGATCGTAAATTTATTGTGGGATGACTTTGTGTGTGTTTCCACCTACAAAACTTGGTACCACGTGTTCAACTGCAGACCGATCAGAAAGGCCGTAAGAACCATCAGAAATGATTGAAGTAGCTTATCAGTAGTATCAAATATAAACACTAAGCTTTGATATTGTTTCATCACAGTTTAAACCATCGAGTCACATAATTTCCTGGATCTGAACTCCCCTCCGCACAGCATCCTGGTGCGGGAGCTGGCCGGGAGCTGCGCGTGGCCCCGGAGGCCGTGCCCTTCCTCCAGCCCTCTCGGGGCGGCTGAGCCTTTAACCACTTAAACCACCTGGACAAGCGGCCTTGCTGTCAGGCCGTGGGGTTATGCACCATAACTACAGCACGGCGACACGGGAAAAGCGCTGCAGGGAGCTCTCAGACGTATGGTCTCTTTGTAAGAGCTTAGTACCGGCAGGAACTGAGGTTGCCTGGTGCAGGCCACGCGACAGCACAGAACGAGGTGGGTCAGAATGCTGTGCTTGATGGGGGGGTGGATCACTACCTAGCAGTTAACAGTCACGTAGAATGATGAGCACATGAAGCTACTTCGTGACACGTGCATGAGAAACGCTGGCACCTTATGGATCTATTTCGTGGGTTGGGGCTGTCTCCAGGGCTCCTCCAGCTCCCCCCTGCACACAGTGCATGCGCTTCCCTGGTCCTGCTCTGCCTTGTCCCCAGGGAGCCTGAAGCCAGGACCAACCATTACTGTCCCCTGCACTGCCTGCTTGTTACCAGTCAGTCTCATGGGACAAGGAGTTTTTAACTCTAAGCTTTACTACAAACGTATTTGGATACGGTTTACCATTGCTACAGCAGGAGAGAAAACATTCTCCTGCCAAGTCCACCGCCAAGAAGGCAGCTCGGACTTTTTTTTGCCCCTTCTCTTCAAGCAGTTGTTTTCTTGCTCCTGGCTGTTTTCTAGGTGACTGGCTTGCAGCTTTTCAGGACCCTTTAGCACTGACCACAGCTACCTTCTGGAGAAGTTGCCTAGATGACCGTGAGAAAGAGTTTTCCTTTCTTGCTGGCGTGGCAGAGCGCTGCTCCCCAGGACCGCGCCCGTGTGCATGCTCCCAGGGAAACCTCCGGTCGCACGCCTGACAGACACAGCTATGCCGCACCATTTATTCACCACACAGGCACATCCCTCAATGGCTCAGGGCGATCAGCTGAAAATAGCAAACACTGCCTCTTTAAAGTCACTTCAGGCAACTCCAAGTTGTCTGAACAGCCAGGTTAACTCCTGGGATGACAACAGCCTGCGAAGGGCAGTTTGCTTCAGTTCCAGCTTGGATTTGTGAGATGCGCTTGTCGTTACACACAATGTGCGAGAGTCTGGAAACCTGAGGAGGGAAATTGCTACGCACTTCACACTGCAGAGCTGGTGGTCAGCCTGAGGGTCCTGCTGGGGCTGCGCATGAGAAGTCTAAAAACCCAGCAGGTGCCTCTGAGGCTCTTGTTTCCTGTCCTTGTATGAATTTCTCAATGCATGAATAAGGCAAGGTAAAGATTCGGGGAAATGGTAATTAAGCTGAGTGTGTATCAGCATCTAAATGGAAAGAAAAAAAAAAAAAGCTACGATTTTGCAATTACCCCAAAGCAAACTGTATGAACTGAGGAAAAATTAAAAGAAATAATGACATACTAAAGTCTTAAAAAACACCCTTTGGTAATGGTTCAAAAACCAAAATTCTGCTAGGTAGTAGTTATACCTTGAAGGGAAAAGAAGAGAAAACCCCACTAGTAGGTCTTTAATATCCATTTACAGAGATTTGAAACTACAGACACTAAAATACTAGAATTACAATGGATTATTACTGCATCAAAACTGCCCAGATATTGGGTTTGGCCTAAACAGAAGCAATTTCAGCCCGATTTTTAGGGGCATTCACTTTGCTTAGATGGTAGCTCGAACATGTTGACATCCAGTAGGGATGGTCCTGGCACTGCTCAAGTCTGGTCCAGCTCGGAGTGAGGAGTTTATAACAGTGGGCGTAGCAGATGGCAGGACTAGGGGCGTTTTTCCACTTTTAACTCTCAAACGGAATGGCCTTGGTTATAAACGGGTTATAAACCAGCGCTGCGATGGCCAGAGAATCCTTTTGCATTTGTCTTCCTGAAATTGTTTGATAATTCCGGGAATTCCAGTGCAACACTATTTTATTCTAGAATGACCTACTAACTTTCACCGCGGTGTAAATGTGTAGTAGCCTACAGGTGCTTTATTGGTGTGTGGTTTGAGCCATTGGGATCATCTGGCACAGAGTTCTCTCTCTGTAATTAATTATAAGATATTTACTGAATGGTTATGACCAATTAAATGTGCAGCGTTGAAGGGAGCGACCTCTTTCACTGCTCTTCCCCAAGCAGCTTCTGTTATTCTTAATTCACCTAGAATTTCCAGAGCAACAAAAAGATCCTGCCAGAGCGAGCTGTCGGGTTTTTTCCCCAAATTCCACACATCCACTCAACTTCCGCCCACAAACCACAGCAAATCTTGTCAAGACTTCACGTGGCAATCTGCAGTTTCAGTTCTCTGACGCATGAACAGAAACGCGGATCGAAACTTCCCCAGGTACGTGACCGGTGACCGTTGCAAACCTTCATTATCCCCGATCAGCACAGAAGCGCGGCCCGGGCGGACTTCGCTCAACCCTTGCTCCTCTCTGAAAATGGGTTCGGGACGGGCGCGGGCTGGGCCTGACACGCAGCACGGAAGCTAGAAAGAAACAGAGGACCTTGAAATCGCAGAAGTTCGGCACTTCTTTCTTCAGTCTGGCCACTATATCATGGGCAAAGATAGACACCCTAAATTATCGTTACGGCTTTCTTCCCATGGGGGAGTTGGTGTTAGCAACTGGATGGTAGAAACGCACAGAAACCCGAGCTGTAAAGCAATACGGGTTAAAAGTTCAGCTTTCCACCTTTATGATGGCAGGTTTCACTCTCTCACTGAGAATGCCTCATTTGTATTTACTTTCTGGGGTCATTATCTGTCCCGCGAGAGTCTTTGTGAAGGTCCAAATTTCAAATAAACAGCACACTATAAGACAGGTATGTGTGGATAATTTTTGTTGCATTTGGCTAAAATATGGGTACTAAGCTCAATAGGTAAACATAAAAGTATGCCATTGAAAACAATGCATTCCCATTAGCGTTTGAATATGTGCCTAAACTCCATGTACACTTTTACATGGTTATGTCATTTCCTGTGTAAAACGTGCTTGTTTATACAGCAGCCATATGAAAGATGCAGTAACCCGCTATGTGGGCTATTTGAAGCTTTCTTTAAGAAACATAAAAACCCCTTGACCCTTGTATAATAAAAGGTGTTAAAAGATACTGCTTTTATAACATCTTAGCCAAGACTAATAAGAATGTAGAAAGCAAACAGGTTTTTTAATTTTTTTTTTACTCCATAGTCCTGGTTAATCGTGTGTTATTTTCTGAATTTATTGTTGCTGTTGGGTAGTAAAATTGTATTTAAAAATAAAATCGCATGAGATTTCATTGCCTCTCAACAAATTTAATAAACAAGGAAATATTAACATTTTTTGAAAAACAGTAAATACAGTGCAGTAAATACCCTTTGCTGAGCGCTCAGAATAGCCCATTTATTCTGTCATTCCGAGTTCGCTGATGTCCCTATTTTGCTGTTGTTTTTTTTTTCCAGAACTAGTTTCAACCTTCTGCAGTGATTCGGCTAGCTGAAGTCATACAAATGGATTCAGTTTTCCCTGATGTCATTTTGAAGGGCACAGCTGTCAAGAAAAAAATGACTCCATTAATAATAATAGTGATTAATTGGCTGACCCTCTGCTCTCTTCACTGTTTTTGTCTCCAGGAGGCTCTTTGCTGTAGTGTCTTGTGTCAGGCTTTGCCATCCAGGGATCCAGGGTGAGCAGGCTCTGCCCATTATACCGCCAGATAAATGCCATTAAAATGAGGGTTTTGCTTCTGCATGTGCAGTTACTGTCTGCCTGGTTTTTACAAGGTGCCATTTATCATGGCATGAAGTCAGAAATCAGCCTTTTATTGATAAAACCAGTCATTCACTAGGGGCTTCAAAACATTAATTTTTCTCCAGAAATGTTGAAAGAGAAACACAACTTAGGTCCTCCATGGGCTTCGAGAAGGGGCTGTATAACTTCACAGGAGCATTTTCAGCTAAGGTGCAGTAAGACTCATGAACTTTAGATGGCAAAGAAGTCACTGACTCGTGCGGTTGGTGATAGGGTGACAGAAACCCAGCTAGAGAGGATGGAGCTCATGTCTGTAATGGGGCTGTTAAGGGAACTTGGGGAGCCACTGCTGTGGGAGGAGGGCTGCGGGTTTTAAGTCTGTATTAGGTTTTTCCAATAAAGTGACCTTTCTGGACAAACAAAAAACCAAACCAAAACAAACAAAAATCCCCTGCAGTGCTGCGCCAGCTGGGGGGTCCCCAGGACATGGAGCTGCTGGAGCGAGTCCAGAGGAGGCCCCGGAGATGGTGCGAGGGCTGGAGCCCCTCTGCTCTGGAGCCAGGCTGAGGGAGCTGGGCTTGTCCAGCCTGGAGCAGAGAAGGCTGTGGGGAG
>VWZZ01005489.1:16459-29921 GCA_013399095.1 Psophia crepitans
CGAGCTGGGCTGAGTTCAGGCAGCGTCTGGCCAACGCTCTCAGTCATCTGCTGTGATGGGGCTGGGCCTGTGTGGGGCCAGGGGTTGGGCTGGGGGGCCTGGGGGGGCCCTGCCAGCTCAGGAGGTTCTGTGATTCTATGTTTTAGGTTCGCTGTGAGAACAGCTGCTGGATGAGTCCTACAGGCAAGAAATACTGAGTGTGAGGAGGGAGAGAGGAGAGGAAGAAAGGACTCGAGTGGTTGGCAGCAGCATAGCTGATCCTCAGCCTCTGGACACGCATCCAGACAGCTACTCTAGCACGTGAATGCATTTGCAAGAAGGTGTCACTGAGACCAGTGATGGCATGTGTCAGTAATTTTACAGATCCCTGAGTGACAGCCTGGTGCCCAGGCTCAGCCAAGGCTGAGATGTTTGAACATCTCGTGCCTGCAGTCCGCACATCTTCACTTCATAGCGTCTATACGGGAATTTAAACCCACTTAGTGTGGGTTGGTGATGGAAGACAAATCTCAGATGTATGCAGAAATATTACAGAAATGGGACAAGTTTATTGATTACTTCTTTTTTTTTCCCAACGGAATAATGTTCTGTGAATAATATTTGATCAGTAAGTTCCAGAAAACGTAAGCTGGCATCTTTCTGAGGCATAGAAACTTTAAAAACAGATTGATTCTTTGGAGTTCTAGCAAAAATAACCACCAAAAGTATCCACCAAAAATATCTCAAACACAGTGGAGCTGTCTGTCTCCCAAAACATTATAATGTTTTTGGTAAGAGAAAAAGCCATAAGAAATAATTCACTTCTTGCAACAGTAATGAAATATTCCCCATGCCAGTAAGATAAGAAAGTGATGAGGAGCATGTGCTGGCGTTGTCAGAGTTTTAAAACGTTTAACCTGCCCCAGTAAGCCTACTGATTTTTAATAAATCTTGGAATTCTGGGGAAATTCCAGAGGTTTGGGAGACTCAGGAGAAAAAGAATTTAATTCCGTACTATAAAGGGTCCCTGTACTGACCTAGCAATTATAAGCAAATTATGGGACTGTTGATACTGACTAAATCTTATAACGTGACTGAAGGATGGGAGTTTAATTCATAGGCAATAAGGGCAGGAAGAACAATTAAAATCATTTAGCCTGATGAGCCTTGCTTACCCTAGGTAAAACATTTTACCTCTGAGTCCCTGAAATGTCAGCTCGGTTTTTACGGCAACCAAGAAGGCAAACGCAGCTTTAGGAACGACTGGGAGAGAAATAGAGAACAAATGAGAAAACAATCTGCAGGCGCTGCAGGGATTTACACAAGTCTTGAACACTCTGTGGTACGGCAGAGCTGGAGAGGGGCAAGGAGAGCAACTGGGAGTAGGAAACAGCTTCTGTGGGAGGAGGAATCAGACTGGAGCCCTTCGGGGAGAGCTGACAGGGCAGGAAGGAAAAGTGATGAGGGCTAAGAATGTGAACTGGGAGTGAGTTTTCTCCCCTCCAAAAAAACCAAAATGCCCCAAATGAAAGCAGTTCAGGACAGATTTGAAACAAGCAGGAAGATCATAGAATCATAGAAACATGGAATGGTTTGGGTTGGAAGGGACCTCAAAGCCCATCTAGTTCCCAGTCCCTGCCATGGGCAGGGACACCCCCCACCAGCCCAGGCTGCCCAAAGCCCCATCCAACCTGGCCTTGGGCACTGCCAGGGAGCCAGGGGCAGCCACAGCTTCTCGGGGCACCCTGTGCCAGGGCCTCAGCACCCTCCCAGGGAAGGATTGCTGCCTAATATCATCTAAATCTCCCCTCTTTTAGTTTAAACCCATAAAGGTACTGATTCCTATAGCGTAGCCCAGCTGCAGAACTCCTGACCCCACTCTGGTTTGGATGCTAAAAGTCTACGTATGTTTAAAAAAACGGAGTAAGTTCATGGAAGATAAATCATGAAAAACTGCTGAACTGGAGTAACTGCTGAACAGCAGTCCATGGGGCTTTCTGAGCCCCTGGTGGCTGGAAGAAGAGAGGCTGTGCCAGGAAAACCTTACTGCACATTTGTCCTGTCCTTATTTTCATTCTAGGGATCTGCTGTCGCCTACAGGAGCTGAACTGGATGGATCCATGGTCTGACTTGAAAGAAACATTCTTCAGTTCTGTCTGAAGCACAAAACTTGCAGTGAGTTAGCACAGCGGGACCTCCTGGCTCAGTCCCTCGAGCAGGACTTAACAGGGCTTTGGCCACTGTCCTGTTACAGCTTTCTGATGTGGTCTCTCTTTTCCCACCAATTTTTTTTCACTTTTTTTTTTTTAAAAGGAAGCCTATTTTTAAAGTTCCGTGGAATTAAATGACACTACATAATAGCTGGGTATTATGTATTTGGAAAGAGAGATCCAGGATTGATTTAAAGACCGAAAGTTTTAAAAAGCTCACCGCATTCAACTCTGAGCTAATTCTGTGAATATTAGCACTTCATTTTTTAATAAGCAGCTATTTCTACCTACTGTCCAGTTTCCACTTTGAATCAGTGAATTGACTTCTTTGTCTGCTGTGTGAAAAAACTTACTCCCATGGGCGCTGTTCTACCCATGCAGACTGTGATGAATTTTTTATTTGCTATGGAAAAGGTAGATCCACTTGGATATGCTGTTGCCGTGCACCTTCCTTACCAGGTTTTTTTTGTTCCTCTTGTGTTTTTTTCTTGACTGTCTCAATTCTCCAAATAGTTTTTTGTGATGGTTTAACCCTCTGGCAGCTAAAACAACCACACAGCTGTTTGCTGACTCCTCTTCCCCCAGTGGGACGGGGGAGAGAATCAAAAAGGAAAAAAAAAAAAGAAAAAGTAAAATTTGTGGGTTAAAATAAAGACACTTTAAAAGGACAGAAAAGGAAAATAATAACGCTGATGATGAAGAATATACAAAACAAGTGATGCACAGCACAATTTCTCACCACCAGAAGCTGATGTTCAGCTAGTTCCTGAGCCATGATCCCACCTCCTGACCACCTTCCCCAGTTACCTGCGGAGCGAGATGTTATCTGGGATAGAATATCCTGAGCTGCCTGGGTCAGCTGTCCTGGCTGTGTCCCCTCCAACTCCTTGTGCGCCCCCAGCCCCTCGCTGGTGGGGGGTGTGAGGAGCAGAAAAGGCCTTGACGCTGCTCAGCAATAACAAACACATCCCTGTGTTATCAACGCTTCTCACAGCACGAATCCAAACCGTAACTCCAGACTAGCTACTGTGAGGAAAACTAACTCTATCCCAGCCCAAACCAGCACATTATTGTAGTGAGAACAGCAGAACTCAGTCAATGTTGCGGTGACAGTCTCATCAATGCCACAGACACACTACTAACTCTGTACTTTTACTTGATTTTTATCGTCGTTACAGTCCAGGGTTCAGCTTTCCCTCTCAGCCACAGCACCACATTAGGAGTACAAACTCATACTTCTATTATGACCAACACTGCTTTTCCATAATCCCTGCTTTCCAATGAAAAACTTTCTATTTTACGAGTTCTTGCCTCATAGTTGAAAATCCTTGTTTACAGCTGAGTTAAAAAGCAGCTTAGTCCCACTAAAAAGTTCCTGCTTGACAAGATTTATGTAATTTCTGTTACTCGTTATGAAGTAAAAGTCACTTTGCTTTTTAGGGTAAGGCATTGAGACAAGGCGCAACCTCACAAGCTAGACTCAGGAGCAGAGACCTGAGTCCCAGGTGGAGGGCTCACCACCTTCCTGTGCCTCCAGGAGTGAGCTCTTCAAGAAGTAAAAGAAGAAAGATGCTGACAGCAATCTGTACTCCTTGAATGTTGAATGTTGAAATGCTGGGCTTCATGAGCTGGGCAGAGGGCTGACAGACCCTCTGCTCCTCACACATATTCACTAAAACCCTTTTTCTCAGGAAATTCCCCAGACATCCCAAAGATGTGATGACCAAGACGTGCTCTCTTTGGCACGGATTGACAGGTTCACAGATTTTATTCTGCTGACAGCCCTGAGAAGCACGTGCCTTCCAGCGGCTGAAGGTATGCACCTCTCGCTGCAAGTCCATAAGGCACGTCTGTAACCTGCTTGTAACTGCTAATTCCTGGCCAGAGGGTGCGTGGCACACAAAAGTTCTCACTGCTGCCCTGCTCTCCCTGCGTGGTGCTGGCTGTCTTGAGGAGGTTTTCGTTCCAGACATGGGGGTGTTTTTTTCCAGTGGTCTCCAATGTGGACAATAAGGATGATCAACAGCAGTGCTTGCTTCTGTGGCCCGGCAGGAGCAGGGTGAGGCACACAGAGCCCTCCTGCGTGGTCCTGCTCACCAGCCTCTCAGGAGTTGTAGGCGTGCACTACTGGACACAATCACTGAACAAGAGCCGGCAGTGTGCACTGGCAGCCCAGAAAGCCCCCCCAGAAAGGCCCTGCTGCATCCCCAGCAGCAGGACCAGCAGGGCCAGGGAGGGGATTCTGCCCCTCTGCCCCGCTCTGCTGAGACCCCCCTGCAGTGCTGCCTCCAGCTCGGGGGGCCCCAGGACAGGAAGGACATGGAGCTGCTGGAGCGAGGCCAGAGGAGGCCCCGGGGATGCTGCGAGGGCTGGAGCCCCTCTGCTCTGGAGCCAGGCTGAGGGAGCTGGGCTTGTCCAGCCTGGAGCAGAGAAGGCTGTGGGGAGCCCTTGGAGCCCCTCCCAGTGCCTGCAGGGGCTGCAGGAAAGCTGGAGAGGGGCTGGTTGCAGGGCAGGGGGGGCCAGGCCAAGGGGAAGGGCCTGAAGCTGCAGGAGGGGAGCTGGAGCTGAGCTGGGAGGCAGCAATCCTTCCCTGGGAGGGTGCTGAGGCCCTGGCACAGGGTGCCCCGAGAAGCTGTGGCTGCCCCTGGCTCCCTGGCAGTGCCCAAGGCCAGGTTGGATGGGGTTTTGGGCACCCGGGGCTGGTGGAGAGTGTCAGGGGTTTGGAACTAGATGACCTCTGAGGTCCCTTCCAACCCAAACCATCCTATGATTCTGAATGAGGCTGCGTCGTTTGCTTGGGTTTTTTGGGATACGGGCAATACAGTGACACTGCAGGACCCATGCTGGTGCTCAGTTCCTCCAGGATCATTCAGAGCAGCAGAAGCCTCTTGCTGCCACAGGAGAGGGCCACTGTTCTGCCCTGTTCATAGCATGTGGCCAACTCCAGTGGCTCATGTTGGGAGCCACGTGGGGAGGGGACAACTGCCAGAAGGCGGTGGGGTCAGGGATGAGGGGGACATTTCTCAGGGAAACTCACTCAGCCTTTGCTAGGAGGGACTGACAGCATGCCTCTGATAGATTATCCCGGATAGGCAAACCTTGCCCCATATTATATGGTTTTCATCACAAACATAAATGTACTTGGTATAAAACAGGTCAGGAAGGTTTAAGGCATGGTATATGAGAAAACATTTTCCAGATTTCAGCTTCCTCCAAGGTAATATGCAAGTGTAATTAAAACAGAACCTGGAAATATAGAGTACAGTACCCTATTGAAAGTGTGTTGTATGAGCTGAACTCCCTTCATTGATAGTTTTCCAAAACACACAGCTGCAATAATCTTTATCCAGGAGAAGGGAATAAATTAAGTCTGAACACCTCTGCATATAGTACAGTACAGTGTATAGCACTGCACCCCATATAACCTCTTAGCGGTAATGGAAAGCTGAAGGAGGCGCAAGTGGAAAACCTCTCTGACCAGCGAACGCTTTCTTCTTCAGAAAGCGTACAGATGGGAAGAAAAGCGGCTTAAGTACTGGGATGTCTTGTTCCCGACGCGGTCTGCTCCAGCCGTTGAGGCTCCACGATGGCAGGGTGCCAAAGCACATTCCAGGTTTGACAGGTGGGGAGGAAAACGCCCTGGGCTTACCCCGGCAAACTGTCGGGACTGATGGCAGGCTAAAGCGAACAAATAGGAGTTTATCATGTTTAACAGGAGCAGCAGCCACTAGGATCCACTTGGAAAAAGTAATCAGGTCCTATTTCTACTTCCACCAAACGGTTCAGTCATGGAGTTCAGGTTTTGCTTGCTAGACTTCACCAAACTCCGTGAGGTGCAGCACCCAGGGGACCGTTCTGCTCCATGTGTGCTTTTCCTCCTGCAGTGCTGGTGCAGGAGAGGGGGGACTCCCTCCTGGAGACTAGCACAAGGACCACTTTGCACCCCTAGCCAAGCGATTTCAGATCAGGGAATTGATTGCCATACTTGCCATACCTTTCAAGGTCCAGAATACGTTGCAAGGATTGTACTTTTATAGAAAAATCTTATTTCCATAATTTTACATAGCATTTATCCTGGGAAGCGGTAGTAGCAAATGTATGCACACTGATACCCCTGAGAATTCAGTCTTACAGAGAAGACTAAGCATCTTTAAGTTGCTAAAATATAATTAGCTTCCATTAAAGGTACTTTTTCAGCTTGTAATGTCATCCTAAGGGTGGACTTGGTCTCTAAGTGGCCAGATTTACTCTGTCTGCAAAGGAGAAAAATTTTGCAAAAGCAAAGTATGACAAATTCATTAATAACTACCAGTTCAACCTTAGAAATGCCATTTTCCTTCAGCAAACAGCCAGACCTAGAAATCCAGCGGAACTTGGGTTTCCCCAGGTGGTCAGATGGCCCCTCACTGCATTTCTGGAACTCGGAATTCCGGTAAAAGCAGTGCAGAGCCATCCAAGTAAGCTCTGCAAGAAGTCAGTCCACATATACCAGGGCTCCAAGGGCCTGTTATCACCCATCTATGCTTGAAGTCCTACAAGGACGCAGCAGACAGGGTGTAGTGCCAGACCTGCACTGGCTCCACGGCTACATACAAGGCCCTTTCAGAATGTGGAGCACCCGGAAAGTACGCTGCAAAGACACTCCAATAGCTGCGAGGGCCAGCTGGCAGTCCGGCAGTGCTGGCACTGAACCAGAGGTAATAAGACCTGCTGGACTATGAACGGAGTTTTTGCAGTTGGATTTCTCTGGATCGTGATCTCCAGAGCATCCTGGAATAGCTGTACGGACTATTTTCCCTCTTGTTATCTGGAGTGCCCCAGCCTTGCTTGGCCCAGCTAACATGGAGAGATCCTGTTTCCCCATATGATCGTGGTATTTCCTTTCACTTCTGCAGGAGCAGGTGGTTAAGAAGGAAAATGAATATAATTTTAAATCTGCACTTAGACAGGAATTCTACCCTGAGCAGAGGCAAGACTGAAGTTGAAAGATCTGTACTTTTGCCCTAAAGTATGTTTTTCAGGAGGAGGGAGCTCTCCCCAGCAAATGCTGGGCTAACAGTTGGCTCATCAAGTTGATTTTACTTCTTCATGTGACTGAGAAGACAAAAATACAGGAAGTTGTTACAGGACTTTATATATTTAGAATATTTCAAAATGGTTGATTACCCTGGAGAATTACATTTTAAAAGACAAAAACATGGCCCTACATAAAAATGATCAGTCTGCTTTTCAGTGTGATAGTGGAAAAAGCACGTTCTGCAATAACATTTGGAAGAAAATTATGTGCTGATAAGAAATTAGGAGGACAGGAGCATCAAATACTTTTAAATGCCTTTCTTTAAAAGTTATTTATAATTACTTACTAATTAAGTAGAGCACAACAAACAAACAAAAGAGTTGTAGTAATGACCACTGAACCAGCTTGGGAGAGGTTAAATGCACATTTAGGACCGCAATAGCCTGAGGACCTCTGTGCAGTGTGTGGACACTCTTTTGAAAGCAAACAGAAACACACAGATGAAAAAAACACCACCACAGAAAATCTGTTTCCCAGTGAGTTACACACAGAAAGTCTGACTGCAGAGCGGGCTGCATGGAACATCATCGCTGCTGGAGAGCAGGAAATGTGGCAAGCAAAGAATACCAAACGAGGTCATAGAGGTGCCTGTCTCTGAAGTGCTAAAAGTGGAAAATTCAGGAAAGATTTAACCCGGAGATTGCAGCTTGGCAGGTCAGGCAGTTCTCACTGTGCTGAATCCTTCAGTGCAGCCCCTTTGCCTTTCCAGTACTCTGCTGCTCACTCTGAAAGACATAAGCATTCCTCAAGGCAGAGATAAGCAAAGGCCACACAGGACCTGGATCGCTGGCTCACCATACTATGTCAAGAGCACAATTCTTATGAATTGGTGTTTAAAGAAAGGTTGGATGTTGTACTTAGGGACATGGTTTAGTGGGTAATAGGTGGTGGGGGGACAGTTGGATGAGATGATCCTGGAGGTCTCTTCCATCCTGAATGATTCTGTGATTCTATGCCTTGTATTTTTGACAATATAGTCCATCTGTGCTTCTCATTTCTGATGGCACTACAAGCAGCTACTTAAAAATCCCAAACATCAGAACTTTCATTCTCTTTTATTACGAGGAGATATGTATATATCCATTGAGAGGGTGTAAAAACAAGTACTGTGCTAAAGGTTATTTAAGCAAAGACTTGCAGAGCTGTGAGATGAAGCCCCATCTCTAGAACAGCCAACCACGAGCTTCCTCCTATCTCTACAGTGCTTCTCACAGCAAACAGCCTGAAGCTGATTGCTTCAAGTATTAGCCAAACTCTGCTCTTACTGAATACTTTCAGGAACTTGACATCGAAAGAAGAAGGGGGCTCACACTAGGCATCTTTATGTTAAGTATGAGAAAACTTTCAGAGTGATAGATCGGAATGAGCTTCATATGGAAATTGGGAATCCTCTTACTGAAAATTTAGGTGCAGGTCAGGGAAATATGCACCAGAGGGGTCTAAGCACCTTTAGTACAGGAAGTGGAGGATGGTCTAGATGATCTATTTTTCCTACATACCTACAGGATTTGTAAATGCCTGTAATTCATTAGGGCAACCAAGGAATAATAGAACAACCCAGAGTCAAAGTCTCAGTCTCTGCCAGAACCAAGAACACCCAAGTGAGGGCAAACATGTTAAACCCACCAAATCATCTAAGCACCATAGCTGGCCTGGAACATTTTGACAAGGCTTCTTCCTGTAAAAATGACGGTTTCTCAAAACTGAAGTTTTGGGGGTAGATAAATACCCAGTTTTCACAAGGTGGCGTTCTGAGATCAGCATGGAATTGTTGGGCAAAACACACTCTGTCCCACTCTCCTGACGTAGAACAGCTGGTGACCTGGGCTGGGGTACTTTGGTGCAAGTGTGTCCGCCTTCAAACTTTGCCCTGATTGAGATTAAGGGATTTTAATCTGAATTTTTCACACCGAGGGTAGTCATCACAATTACAGAAGAGAGGCCTGTGCCTCTCCGCCAGTCTTTCTTGTCGCACTTTATATCACTAATTAGCAGCTCACTGAATGAGAAAGTCAGTTTCTGTTCTGATAAATATTTCATTATCAGGTGTCCCCGTCTCGCAGTTGATAATACTCAACGCTTCCCTTGCAACTCTTCTTCCCTTACATACTCTGCAAATAGGCTGCCTGCAATTAAATGGGGTGGTGCGCCTGAAAAATGGTTAAATCAGCAGAAGACCACCTGAGACTGGATCAAAACAGCAGTAAAATAAAAAATCCTATGCTGGCTTAGATATGCTGAACCAAATCAAAAACATTAAAAAGAAATCTTAAGCACAACTTGGATCCGTCAATTGTTTTGAAGGGCTCAGTTTTGTCAATCCACTTGATTTTGGTGTAGTATTTTAACACTGAAGAAATGCCTATGTGATTTTAACCCCAGCCATTCACTGCCAGCTCCCTCCTGCTTTTGGGCTACAAAAATCAAAGTCCCTTGTTGCCTCCGTTCTTGGTGATGAGGGGATCTGGACCCTTATCCTGTCTTCACATATCTGGGTAACAGGTGGATGTGGAATTTTTCTTCTAGGAGTTTTTTCAAGTCTGGATAAGCTTCACACTCACCCTTTGTGTTTGGATGCTTGAGGCTTTAAGTAATGGGCTAGAATTATATCCCCCTTCCTGTTCTGGACAGTAGTTGACTTGCCAAAGTGAAGCCTTGCCAACCACCACAACAGCCTTAACCTAGACCCAGTAAGCTCTAGAAAACCTTATGCTCTGCAGGACCAGTTAAACTCAAACTGAACGCCAAGCTGGCTCAACACTGTGTCTATTCTTACACAGCTTCAGGAAAGTGTTAGTCATTCACCACATCCGGGCTAGAATGATCCCAAAAGGGCCTGGGAGGGCATCCTGGGCCTGCCTGGATCCTGCTGTGAAATGCCAGCACGGGATCTCATCAAAAGCAGCTCAAGTATCCTGGTGTCTGAAAATGGCCACCTGGGGAAGCCTGCTCGGGGACAGGGCTGCAGGGTGATCCTTACTACTTCTTGCTGACCAAACAGCTGGCTGCTGCCAAAACAGCAGATCTGCTCTCTCCATCCTGTCCCCAGATACACATTCCTGGCATTCCTCTGATCCTGAGGAGAGCTGGTTCAAGTAGCTAAGCTCACAAAAAATTAATCCTACTAAGCCAACAAAAAGACAATTTTCTGCTGGTCTAACTCCTTCAACCAGCTCATCGGCTCAGCATTCATTAGATGAATGCTAGTGCTACCATGGCCTCCTTTCAGCAATTAGTAATTTTATCTAGTTAGCTGTACTGTCAAAGTGTATCCTTACTTCATCTGCCAGCCCCATCTAAGCAGCCAGGAAGAAGCAAAGGGAGGCCTCTCCCACCATCCTGACATGTGTCGATCATCACTGCACCCATTTGTAGGGACGCAGCATGTAGGATGGCACACCATGGCCCCAGTCGCCACAAGAAATTGATCCTGCTGTTGTCAGGCTTTTCCTCCACCATCAGTGTCCTAAAGAGAGGACTTTGTGGGTAGATTGCAGAGAGTCATCTCTTGATGAGATGCAAGCTTTTTCTTGCTTTCCACATCCTGCTTCTCTGTCTTTAGCACACAGCAGTCCCATATCCCTTCTTGGTCACACTTTAAAAATAGCAAACATCACCTGTTTGGAGGATTCTGTGATTCCTCATTCTCTCCCTTCTATGCCTCTGCCCTGTCCTAAACTCTGAGTCTGTGCTCATTGCTGTCTCCATGCACCGACGCCTGATTAGTATCCTCTCTCGTTCTCCATGCACACGTACATCCACTGCTGTTCTCTGGTGTTTTAGCACATTCAGGGAAGGAAGTTTCTCTGTCCCTCTTTGTCTTCCATTTCTCCTTCACTTAAACAACCTCCAGACTACTTTCTCTCAGTCCGTGATTTGAGGCCCCTTATCTCCTCCCTTTGACAGCTGCTCCGTCCAGTCACTTGGAATGGCAAACTCCAAGCCAGCTGCCAGGTCTGCAAGTAAGAGTGAAGACGGGATTGAGGCCAAAGCAAGAGTCCATTAAATATAATCTTATTGATAAATTAATTATTATAATAATGTGAAACATATTTTATAATTTATTATATAAATTAAAAATCATCATATCCTTCCCGATTCTTCTTTCCTGTTCAGTCACCAAGTTGCCAACACACCGAAGGCAGTTGTTAATGTTCCCCAGCGTGTTTTAGCACATCCACGAAAGTGGGTTTCTCTGCTCTTGTTATTGGCCTTGGATGAAAGAACACCCGCGGTCGGACAGGAACTTTGCTGCCCTGTCTCTGGCACTTCTTGTTGCTGGTTAAAATGCTCTCCCAAGAGCAGCTGCACATGGAAGATTCATTGTGGCTGAGGTAAGACTCATGCAGCCATGGAGCTGCCCACTAAGCAGAGCTGAATGGCAGGAACTCGTGGATGGAGAGGACTGCGTCTATAAGAGGGAGCAAATTGCCAGACTGAGATCGCCTTAGAGTTGGAATGCAGATCCAGCTCCAACTCTTCGGTCTCCACGTCCCCTTCGGAGGCATTCTGATGTGCTGTTCTGTGCGTACGCAGTAGCTGTGTCCAGTTAGACTGACATGAAGAGGGCTTAGTGCTACATGGAGAATGACATAACTGTGATGGGCAGAGAAATCTGAGGTGAGGCACTGATTTTCTCCAATTGAAATATGTCAAAATCCTCCTGTGC
This sequence comes from Psophia crepitans, assembly GCA_013399095.1. Classification (NCBI taxonomy): domain Eukaryota; kingdom Metazoa; phylum Chordata; class Aves; order Gruiformes; family Psophiidae; genus Psophia; species Psophia crepitans. The sequence continues at coordinate 28,395 of VWZZ01005489.1, forward strand.
ATAATTAGGTAAGACTAACACAAACCCAGGTGAGTGCCAGGAACTGGCATACTTAGCATGCTTATCAGACACGCAGCTCCGAGTTAGAAAGTGTCCGCTATGATGGACAGACTGCTGCACACCACGGTGAGACTCCTCTGCTACCGACAGAAGTCCTTCCTCTGTAGGACTAACTACGCTGTAGGGGTTCTTGAGCTTCGTCACTTTTAATGACTCTAACTCATTAATGGCAAAGAGGAGGCTTCAGAATAGTGTAATTATTCTCCTCCACCACTTTCCTCACAAAAAATTGCTAAGAACGATACTAAATATTGCTTTGAGTCTAATCCACGGAGGACAGATAAGCAGATAGAAAGAAGCAGAGCTAGCTTTAACCTTCCTCCCTAGAATTAGCCACAGGCACGAGAACAAAATGAAATGGAGCATATCCCTGACAGAGGTCCACAGTTCCTGCGTTGTTCAACACCCAGCCCCATGTCAGAACAGCTCATTCACTAAACATGCTGTCAGAGACAGTTAAACCCATTTCAGCAGATAGCTGTGGTGAGTCAGAACACCTCGGAAAAGACTGACTGCGAGCACAGGGATCTGGGATGCCCTTGGAAACCAAGCCCAAGTAAGTGACTACACTTGGCCCCCACAGACCTGACATTTAAGAACATATGAAAGCTTTCTAAGGACTACTGTAGAGTCTCAGGGCCATTAAAGCAGCTGCTACTGCCCTCTTGAGAAGCTGGTATCTCAGTAAATATGCTGGGAAAGAGAGGAGTAGAACATTATAGTTCCACAAGCCCTTTAAGCCAGCACTGCTGCTGAAACAAGCAGCCTTGCTCTCTTCCCCAGCTGCTCTTGCTCACATCTGCACCAGCCTCCCGTGTACCAGGACTAACATTTGTGAGGTGATGTGGATGTGATCCAGATTAAGACTAACCTGGCAAAACAAGCCAGCTCATTTCAACCCGTGGGGTTGCTGCTCAGGTTCACTCTGCGGCCTCACGAAAGCTGGTTGCCAGCACAAGCGGGGAGTAGGGAATACGTGCCAGGGACAGGTGGGATCGCTCCTGGCAGCAAGGCGCTGGCTCCAGGGCCTGTGGCGTGAGGGGCTCTGCCGTGTTCTCCTGGGGCTGCCCCGTGCTGGACCTCTGCGGGCCCACACAGATGCTGCCGCCTGCTCGGGGCAGCCCGAATGGCCAGGTCAGCCTCAGCCAGAGGGAACCACGGCTGCCCTCACGCTGCTCGCTCTGCTGCCAAGCAGCAAAGTGAAAGGATCCTCGGGCCTTCCAGAGGAGAGGCCAGACGATGACGGGCAGGCACGGATTTGCCGCCAAACCCCAACCCAGGCCGGGGAACCCCCCCTCCTTACTACGCCTGCCGCCCTACAGCACCGCTGTTGCGCTGTTCCCCCGGCGGCACAGCCTGACAGCCGGGCTGACACCCCCGACCCGGCCCGCTCCGCGCTGCGCCGCCCCTGAGGCGAGGGAAGCTCCCGCCCTCCCCGCCCGGGGCTCCGCGCTGGGGCGGCGCATG
>VWZZ01005489.1:38466-49529 GCA_013399095.1 Psophia crepitans
GCCATCCCCGGGACAGCAGGGCTCCGTCACGCGTAGTGGTTACTTGGGAAGACAAACACCATCACTCTGAATGCCGCTGCCCCCCCTTCCTCTTCCCCCAAGCCCCTTACAAACCGAGCATGACACCATATGGTATGGAATGTCCCTTTGGTCAGTTTGGGTCAGGTGTCCTGTCTGTCCCCTCCCAGCTCCCCACGCACCCCCAGCCATCCCGCCGGCGGGGCGAGAAGCAGAAAAGTCCTTGGCTCTGCGTGAGCATCGCCCAACAACAGCAAAAACATCTCTGCACTATCAGCGCTGCTTCCAGCACAAACCCAAACCACAGCCCCATACCAACTACTGTGAAGAAAATTAACTCTCTCAGCTGAAACCAGGACAATGCTGCATACTTAATTAGAAATTATTTGCCGGAGTACAAATGGCAGTTGCTACTGCCAGGACACCTAGAGACAGAATGCCACAAAGATTTCTTGCACAGTCCAATGGTGTTTAAGGTGTGTATTTAATCTGGAAGACAATATTTATCTTGATGTTTGCAGGTACTATAAATCATTGAGGAATAAATACTTTCCTGATCTTGATTTTCTGCAAGTACCTTTAGATTAACTGTAAGGGGAATATCAACCTGGGGAAGCTTTTCAGTAACAATGTTGGGTTCATGTAGCTTCATTAGTTCTAAGATGGAGCTTATTGGTTTATATAATATATATAATTATTGTAGAATATGATATGCCTGTGAGAGTAAGAGAGGGGATGTGAAAGGTTAGCTTTATTTGCTCTGTTTCTGCTCATTTTTATCTGGAAAGCAGATTTCTGTACAAACTATTTGAGTCTGAGCTTCCAATGGGATGCTTTAATCAAAACGGTTATGCAATGTTTGTATTAATAAACAGAAGAATGTCACATAGGAAGAACAGTGTAGTATTTTACAGAGAAGACCTAAATATGTATTTGTTTTGTTGAACAAAGAAACTAAACAAAATGCCTAAAATTCTCTAATAAACTTGTAGCTGAAATGATTTGTCAAATTTAACTGCTAAGACTGAAATATGTGATATTTCAATTTTACAGCATCTTTCTGCAAAAGATTCTTTGCAGCCATCTGAAGAGAAAGTGGGTGCTTTCACGAGGATAATAGAAGCAATGGGTTTCACAGGACCACTGAAGTATAGCAGATGGGTAAAGCATTCATTTAATAATTGTTTCATTTTTTTGATACATTCAGAGTTCAAAAAAGCAAACACCAACACTCCCCTTTTTTTTTTCTTATGATAGGAGCACTACTTAATGGAAAAGTTCTAAATATTACCCCTGTAAATTCCTGCTTTGTGATGTGAGGAATAATAATCCATGACTTGAACCTCCCTTGTTCTATGCGTTGCCGTTACCATCATTGACATAAGTAGGAATCTTGTATTTGGTTTGTAGAATTTTAAGCCTTCTTGAATTTCCTCAGATATCTTATTTTTACCTTCATTTGTGCACTGAAGAACACAGTAACAACCTTACTGTCTAAGTCAAAAACACGACATAGACCATCATCTTGTCTCTAATAATGACTGATTGCAGTTATCTAGAAATTAATTGCAGGAAAAGTCTATTATGACACTTGTCTCATGTGCTCCTCCAACCTACAACAGTTCACAGATTGACAAGGTTCACAGATGCGTAGAGGTTAGAGGGGCCCTCTGGAGATCACCCAGCCCAACCCTCCCAGAGCAGGGGCACCCCCAGCAGGGGGCACAGGGTGGTGTCCAGACAGGGCTGGGATCTCTCCAGAGAAGGAGACCCCACACCCTCTCTGGGCAGCCTGACCCAGGGCTCCGGCACCCACAGAGGGAAGAAGTTTTTCTTCATGTTCAAATGGAACTTCCCGTGTCCCAGTTTGTGCCCGGTGCCCCTTGGCCTGTCCCTGGGCACCACTGAGAAGAGTCTGGACACCCACCCTTCAGGTATTTATCAGCATTGACCAGATGCCCTCTCAGTCTTCTCCAGGCTCAACAGCCCCAGCTCTCTCAGCCTTTCCTCATATGGAAGACGTTCAAGTCCTCTAATAATCCTGGTAGCCCTTTGCTGGGCTCTCACCAGTAGTTCCCTGTCTTTGTTGAACTGGGGAGCCCAGAACTGGACCCAGAACTCCAGCTGTGGCCTCACAAGGGCAGAGTAGAGAGGGACGAGAACCTCCCTCGACCTGCTGGCCATGTTCTTCTTGATACACCCCAGGACACCATTGGACTTCTTGGCCATGAGGGCACTGCTGGGCGTGAAGAGCTTGGTGTCCACCAGGACTCCCAGGTCCTTCTCTGCAGCGCTGCTTTCCAGTAGGTCACCTCCTAACCTGTACTGGTGCCTGGGGTTGTTCTTCCATGGGTGCAGGATCCTGCACTTGCCCTGGTTCGATTTCCTAAGGTTGCACTCTGCCCAGCTGTCCAGCCTGTCCAGGTCTCGCTGAATGGCAGCACAGCCTTCAGGTGTGTCAGCCACCCCTCCCAGCTTGGTGTCACCAGCAAACTTGCTGAGGGAACACTCTGTCCCCTCGTCCAGGTCATTGATGAATTGGTTAAATAAGACCAGACCCAGCACTGACCCCTGTGGCACACCACTAGATACAGGCCTCCGGCTAGGCTCTGCGCCGCTTCTCACAACCCTCTGGGCCCTGCCATTAACAGGTATCTGTTTCAGGACGTCCTGCATGAAACTAGGCTTTTTTCTGTAATAAATGTGGAGGGATTTTTCTCCTATAAATTTGTCCAGGTGCACTTTGAACTCTTGTCAGTTTATAGCATCCAGTATCAGGGAGCTCCATAGCTTGAGGTACCCACTGGGGGAAGAAGTACAGTTGTTTTCAGTTGGTGCCTTTTAATTTTGTACTTGAAAAAAATGGTGATTGTTCTTTTCTTGGAGTGTATGTTCATGTTCTCCCTTCCACAGATGATTTTATAGCCTCATATATTCCATAATGTCTCAGTATTTCTCTGGACTGAGGGGACCCAGTCTAACTTGTTTCAGTTATTGAGGCTCTTTGATGTTTTGGTTCTTGTTGCCCTTTTGATTTTTGTTGCCCTTCTCTGAACCTCTTTCAGCGTTCTGTATTTCTGTGACAGGAGAGTCTCCCAAACGGACAGTAGTGAGGTGTGTTATGGTTGCTGTTTGAGTCACTGCTCAGTAGGAGCTGACTAGGGCAGAGTCACAGACAGGTCCTCCTCTTTGGCATTTTTTAAATAGTCCTTTCATAAAGCAGTTGTTAACATTGACTAAATGAGAGTTCTATAAGAGACACCTTCGGTTCCTTGTGCAGAAGGAAAAAGAGATGAAATTCATAATTTCTTTGCTCTCAATAGGACACAGTATAAAGGAGTGAGAGGAGAAGGCAGCTTGAAGGAGGGGCTGAGCACAGCTATGCAGGAGTTAAAACCTATTAGGCTCTTTGAATATCTGCAAGGTGGAGTGGACTCCGAGACTGATCGGAAACTGTTGCTGGTTGCATCTCACTTCTCAGAAAGAAAACACAAAGAAAAAACAATGGACCCTTAAGGGGGTTAGGCGGTTTGTTTCAAATCAGTTGCTTTTTATCAGTTGATGCTAAACCTCGTGAGAGAGTAGTTTCTCTCCCATGTGGTTGTGTACATACTGTTATAATAAAGATTCTTGTTAGCTCGAAGTGTTGATTCAGAGTTCTCCTTAATTGCTACTCTTTACTGCCTGCTTTTGGCTAGGGAGCTTGGGTTTGGAGAGAGTTATTTTGCGGTTAGGGCCCAAGAGACCTGAGTTCATTTTTGGCCCTGCCAGTGCTCTCTGAGATCCTAGGGAAGTTTCTTAATGTTTCTTTTTTTTTTCCCATTTTCTTCTCCCTTCCCCCCACACCTCTTCTACACCCCAAAACTTCCACAATTAAATTTCACCAGTTTCTCCTGTGTTACCTGCCTTATTTAAGGGCTGGATTGCAGGGACTGTTCTTTACAGTATGTTTTTGATGTCTAGTAATGCCTAGTCTGGGGCAGTGGCTTTCACGGGGGAGACTCTACTCCCAGACCAAGCGACGTTTGCTTTAAAAGGGAAACTTTCGGAACTTCAGTAAGCGGCATAGATTATTTTGCTGCAAGAAACTTAGATGTGTACTTGATTTTTGACAGAAGCCTGAGATTATTGAATAAGAAAAATAATGGTTCGTGTGTTTCCACAGCAGGAGATCAGTTGCAACTTCCTTGTTTTTCGTTTGGTTGGAGGAGACACAAATAATTACTTTGGTAATTGGAAGTGCTGTTTGCCCGGCATAGTGCTCATTGCTGTAGTATACTGAGCACTGAGACCATTCTTAGTATCTGTCACTAAAAATTAAAAAAAAAAACCCACAAAACAAAAAAAAGAAAAAAATAAACCAACCCAAACCCAATGCTGCTTCCTGGCTTAGGTAGGGGAGTGGGTTCTGGAGTTTTCAAATTTTTTTTATTCTGCTCCCCTTGATGTTAGTAAACAGGAATGGCTGACAACTCTTCTCTTTGAGATCTTGGCAATTAATGATTGAGCTCTTTGAAGCTCCAGCACATGTATCGTTGCTATAGATGGTGCACTGAAGGTGTTTGTGGTGCAATAGCAGGCCAAGAACAAAATCGGAAGTGCCAGTGTACCTCGTGTCATTCATCTTCTGGGATTCCTTTCTCATCTGTGAAGCTCCGTTGGTCAATTTTTGGTTTTAGTAGGAAAAAAGATATTTTTAAGGACATGTCTGGTATGTCACTTAATATTTAAAATGTAAATTATACAAACCACTTTGAGTGGTGTAATATATCAATTAAAGTTATTGGAGGAAACTGGGAATTGTGAATTAGGATCTGTGGAATCTCTGTAACGAAAGCCATTTCATTTATTTGTCTGTAATGATGGTATTACATTAAACTAGATTTGGAAGGGTATTCAAGAAGCTATTTAAAAAATTTTGTACCTCAAGGTAAAAGTAATTATACTTGTGTCATTCTTGAGAGATATAGTAGTTTAAAGTGCTCCTGAAAATCTCAAATTATTGTGATTCTCAAGTCTTTTCAGAAAATGATAGTGTATGTATTTAACAAAATCAGTAGTGTTCACTGGCTCTTATGATGAGTACTTTAAGTATTGTCTTTTCTTTTTCTTTAGAAAATTAAGGTCGCAGCTTTGCGCATGTACACATGCTGTGTGGAGAAAACTGACTACGAGGAATTTTTTCACAGTAAGTAATGGACTTGATGGTGTTTGGACTAGTGCCATGGTGAGAGAATGTCTGAATAAATTCATTAGAGATATTTATACCAATGAAGATGACAGCAAAGAGACTTGTCAGACCCTTGTAGTGTGTGGTCAGCTGGAAGCTGACTGGCGCAGCGTTCCCTTAAGCTCTGAAGTGGCAAGAGTTCAAGGGCAGGCTCTGCAGGCTGGGTTTGTTAGTTTTGCCCACTGCAATGGAGAACAAGAACAAGGATGGGATAGGTGAAACCCAGAATATCCTGGACTTTGAAGGATATTGCCTTTTTTATTACTGGGGTGGGACAAAGAAACAATCTGGATTTCTCTTCCCTTTTTATTGTGATCAGATGATCTGTGTCCTACTCTGTCCCATGACCAGTTGTGAGAAGGTCCAGTATAACTGGAGTGCAAGTGTGAGAACCATTCCCACCCACGGATGCACAACTCTCTTTATGATACAGAGTCAGTTAGATCCCAGGGTCCTACCTGTCTCTCTTCCTCATGCCTGGGGCAGGTTTGCCTGGAGCTTAGACACTTTCTATGTTTTGCTGACCATGACAGCATTAAACTAGGACACATCTCTTGACGGGGTGGAGAGCATGACTAGAACAGAGACACAAGTCCCTCCTTTAAGTATATAGGAATAATATTGGCTTGAACTGGGATGGCTTGTGCACGTTGCACGCAGTTTTTTAGCTAGTAGCTAAAAAAAATCTATTGCTGCTTTTATTAGTATCGAATCTGGGTGATGAATGGGGAAGGTGTGTTTTTGAGACATAGGTGAGCTTCAATAATATTGTATTCCTATGTGAATTATTTCCTATGTCAGCGTGATTTAGCTGGTAGTAAAACCCACTGCCTGGATCTGGCCTGTCACCTGAATTCCTGAGCTACCAAACGCTTTCTTATGGCTTTACAATGCACCGGCACAGATTGGGGCTGATGCTGCTGCCTCTTGAGAGATCAGCTGAAGGGACATCTTTGTGTGTTCATCTAGTGCAGAGTTTATTGAGGGTGGTGGTGCTGCTGCAAGATTTTCCAATGGTTTTCAGAAGGTTTTCCAAACCTGTGATGTGGTTTCAGCAGTTGCAGGAGTGAAAGAACTCTGTGAGCAGTAGGTTTCGTCATTAGTGATCAAAAAACTGGAACCTCATTTTTCCTGTGTGCACGCCTCTCCCTAGCTGTGTGCCCTCTCAGGCCTTCTCGGATAAGTTCTCTTCTGTTTGTCACGTTTGCCCCTCAAATAGAGGCTTTGCTATTTTTAACTGGTGTTTTCACTATCTCTGGTTAACAGGTTAATTGTCCGGAGGTATATAAATGTTGCCCTAGAGTAAAATTTAAAGGAATTTCAAAACATGTCTGTGAAAAAGATACTAGCATAGATTTCTGACTCAGTACTGAGTAAAATTACTTCAGTTGTATTCTTGATATTGTCTTACTGTTTTAAAGAGAAAATTCCCAGAGCCGGGGGAGCTTTAAACACATCACAGGCAGCAGGCAGCCTTTCCTTTGAGTTTTGCCATTTTCTCCAGAATGTCCTCATTGTTCCTTTTGTCTTTTTGCTCTGTAGCAAAAGTTGTAGCCAGTCCATCGCTGAATTTACACTCAGGGAAACCTGTGTTTGCGCTGACTTCAGACCTTTGTTAGGTGAGGAACGAGATTGTTTTGCTGCGATTGACGGAGTGCATGATGCATCCGTTGGTGTTATAAGAACTCCTCTGGTGGTGTGGTTCCAAAGAAATCATTGCTTTTGTATAAAATAGGTAGAAGAAGTTTCTGTTGCTTCTGTCTGCTTACAGCTGCGTCTGTTTGGGGGATTAGCTCTAAAATTTGATGGGCTTGTGATCCATGTTTAAAAATTAGTTCCCCTACAACACAGGCTCTGTGGGTCAGGCAGGAACGTTTGAAGTTGATTTTGCCAATGAAAGAGCTTTAGGCTGTAGTTCTGTGGGCAGCTGAGTCCAAGTAGAGGCTAAAAGGAAAAGACTCACTTCTCCATCTTCCTCTGCTTGTGTTCTGGGCTGGACAATGGTCATGTTCTCTGGTGAACTGCTTAGGTCACTGAAAGGAAAGAGCCCAGTTTTTTGCTGACACACTTTTTTACAGAATCACAGAATCGTAGAGGTTGGAAGGGACCTCGAAAGATCATCTAGTCCAACCCCCCCTGCCAAGGCAGGGCCACCTAGAGCACATCACTCAGGAACGTGTCCAGTCTGGTTTTGAATGTTTCCAGAGAAGGAGTCTCCACAACCTCTCTGGGCAGCCTGTCCCAGTGCTCTGTCACCCTCACGGTGAAAACGTTTGTCCTTATGTTAACCCAGAACCTCCTATGCTCCAGCTTGAACCCATTGCCCCTTGTCCTGTTGCTTAATGACACCGAGAAGAGCCTGGCTCCATCTTCCCGACACTCACTCTTAACATATTTATAAACATTGATGAGGTCACCCCTCAGCCTCCTCTTCTCCAAGCTAAAGAGACCCAGCTCCCTCAGCCTTTCCTCATAAGGGACATGTTCCACTCCCTTGATCATCTTTGTGGCTCTGCGCTGGACTCTCTCTAGCAGTTCCCTGTCCTGCTTGAGCTGAGGGGCCCAGAACTGGATGCAATACTCCAGATGTGGCCTCACCAAGGCAGAATGGAGGGGGAGGAGGAGGACCTCCCTCGACCTACTGACCACAGCCCTTCTAATGCACCCCAGGGTGCCATTGGCCTTCCTGGCCACCAGGGCACATTGCTGGCTCATGGTCATCCCTCCATCCACCAGGACCCCCAAGTCCCTTTCCCCTACACTGCTCTCCAGAAGGTCAGTCCCCAACCTATACCGGCACATGGGATTCTTCTTTCCCAGGTGCAAGACCCTACACTTGCCCTTATTGAATCTCATCAGGTTCCTCCCTGCCCAGCTCTCCAGCCTGTCCAAGTCTTGCTGAATGGCAGCACATCCTTCTGGTGTGTCAGCCACTCCTCCCAGTTTAGTGTCATCAGCAAACTTGCTGAGGGTACACTCTGTTCCCTCATCAAGGTTGTTGATAAAAATATTGAACAGCACCGGTCCCAGCACCAACCCCTGAGGGACTCCACTAGTCACAGACCTCCAACTAGATTTGACCCCATTGACCACAACCCTCTGACCTCTGCCTTCCAACCAGTGCACAGTCCACCTCACTACCCGATCATCCAGGCCACACCTCCTCAGCTTGCCCACAAGGATGCTGAGGGAGATGGTGTCAGATGCCTTGCTGAGGTCAAGATAAACCACATCCACTGCCCTTCCGTCATCCATCCACCTGGCTACATCCTCAACCTTACATCATTCGCTGTGCTGGTGAATTAGAGATGCATGGAAGGGTCTGATGGACAGCAGCTGTGGTGTAAAGCAGGTGGTGAGGAGTACACCACTGAGAGAGAGGAACATGGCATGAAGCAAGATATCCAACTTCCAGTTCAATTCACCAAACTAGGTCAGTCAAGAGCTGTTTTTTTCTGTTCCAATTTGCTCCTTTTTCGAATAAAGTCAGGCATTGCTTAAGCCAGGACTGCAGCTCAATGCTGCACACCCTCATGATGAATTGCATTGCTTTAGGCCTCTAAGAATAGCAGTGGTGCTGCACAGGAGCCAGCTCAGGTCTGCCTGAGCCAAAGCTGACTGTGTGTAGACCTAGAGGTATATTTATGCTTTGCTGCCCCCATCACTTCTGGCTCTAGATGTGTGGAGTTGAGATATCCAAGTGAACCGCCCAGAGTCAGCCCTGGTCTCTGGAGGGCTTATTAGCTTTTTCTCTGCCGTTTGTGAGAGTTGTTAACCTGCTGAGCCGGTGTTGGGAATCGTACATCCAGGCATGTGTAAAACCATTTGTGGCTCCTTAATCCTGTGTGATCAGAACCAGTTCTTCAATTCAGAACTAGTTCTTTGTAGAGCCTTCTTCAGTGTCTCTGGACTTGCTTTTGTGATGTGGTTGTGTTGTGGTGTGAATAACAACTGCGGTGTGATCTCATGGAACTTCAATTGGCATGTGGATTTTGTCAGGTAATTCTCTGCAGAGGAGACAGTGTGAAGACTGGACAGCATCGTGTTGAGGACTGGGAAAGGGACTGTTTGCCAGGGAGTGTAGTGACAGGACAAGGGGAAATGGGTTTAAACTAAAAGAGGGGGGGATTTAGGTGAGATGTTAGGAAGAAATCCTTCCCTGGGAGGGTGCTGAGGCCCTGGCACAGGGTGCCCCGAGAAGCTGTGACTGCCCCTGGCTCCCTGGCAGCGCCCAAGGCCAGGCTGGATGGGGCTTTGGGCAGCATGGGCTGGTGGGGGGTGTCCCTGCCCATGGGGGTTGGAACCAGATAATCTTGAAGGTCCCTTCCCACCCAAACCCTCTGGGATTCTATGAAAACGATAGCATTTCAATATTTACAGGATATCTTGCTATCTCAGTGCACTTCTGCTGATGCCTCGTGAAATTGCCGAGACTTTGTTACGCAGTATGAGCCCTGTGAACTGCTTTTCTCTGTATTATGCCTTAGAACAGCAGTTCCCAAAATAGGGACTATGAATATGCAAGTCATGAGTCTGCTGTAGTGTATAAAAGAGGTATTTTAATTCAGACTCTCTAGTATTATACTGCAGTTAATTTTATTGTACCTGCCATTCTGTTGTCTCTTTGTATTTTGATCATCCATGGACAAAACTTTGGGAACTCTGCTTTAGAGCTTACATCCCAAATGCCTGTACTATGTCGCTTGTATGGAAAGTGGAGCTGGTTTAGGACTTATCTGTTTCTTGTTTAAAGGAGAACAAGGAAGTGATAGAGGGAATAACAAGATTGCTGGTGCCAGGCTTTCTGTGCTCAAAGCTGGCAGAGCTTGGGTGGCTTTAATAAAATGAAGGAGGTAGCCACCTGTGAGGAGAGTGTTTCATGCCTAACCTTATACTTGAAAGGTCAAAAGAGCTTTTAGGATCACGTAGGTGATACTGAGAGCTGAGCTGAAGCTTGATGAACGTGGAGTGTAGGTTAACCTTGAAATCATCTTAAACTGTTAGTACTGTTAATGGCTCCACTGTCATGCAGCCGCGGTAGTGAAGAGCTGACTCTATCAGAACAACCTTTCAGATGGCTCCTAGTGAGGCTACCAAGCAGCTCGGAAGGGCAGGAGTTCACCTCCAGGGCTCTGGGTTCTTCTGTCTCCCTTAGCCCATCAGGTGCCTTATAAACACTTCCTGCTACCTCATGCCCAGGGGAACGCTGACACAGTGCGCCTGTTTTTTTGCAGGATGTGGGTGTATTATCCCATTACGTTCTTCCTAAAACCGTGGTAGTGGTAAAGATGATCTATCAGGAAAGTAAGTCCACTTTCAAGTTTTGCATCCCTTACCTGATGAATTTTGAATGCAGAATATGACTGCAGGAAGAGGTATGTCCTCATAATCCTGAGCACTCGTATCCCTTATCGTATACAGACATGTGAACAGGATGTGTTCTGTGGGCAGAATAGCTTTATGCTGCAGTGACCACGAGATGGTGGAGTTTAGGATCTCTTGCGGGAGGGACAGGAGACCTAGCAGGATCACGACCCTGGATTTCAGCAGGGCTGACTTTGGCCTTTTCAGGCAGTTGCTAGGGAAGATCGTGTGGGACAGGGTCCTGGAGGGTAAAGGGGCTGAAGAAAGTTGGCTGTCCTTCAAGGACCGCTTCTTCCGAGCCCAGGATCTGAGCATCGCAATAGCCAGGAAATCTAGGAAGGGAGCCAGGAGACCTGCGTGGCTGAACAAAGACCTGCTGGGCAGACTCAGGTGGAAGAATGGAGTTTATAGAGTGTGGAAGAAGGGGTTGGCCACCTGGGAGGAATATAGG
>VWZZ01005490.1:0-16459 GCA_013399095.1 Psophia crepitans
CATGATGCTATAAATTACAGAATCAGAAAATCCCATAGATGCAAGACACAGATGAGTTTTATAAACTTTTGGACATGGAAAAACAGTTCAAGTGCCAAGTACATAGCAGATACAAGTTTTACTTAGTACAATGACCATATAATAAGTTTATTAATTAAAAAATAATGTAGTAACATAACCAAATAATATAAATTACTTATCTTATGCAGATTAAGCTATTAAGAAAGTAAAATATGTGCTTAGCACCCCCATAAGGTCACAAAAACAGTTCAGGCATCTTTAGATAGGAACCTCCTTCATGAACACAGGTTCAAGAAAAGAAGAACACAGTCTTTGAATTTAGGCAAGACTTCCACCCTAAAGAGGCAGATTTCCTTACCAGTATTCTTTACCCCTAATTTTAATTACTGACTTTCTTCTGATATATATCTGTATTTTCATTCTTTTTTTCATGCAATAATTGCCTGCACACATTTCATATTACTAAAGCACGTGGATATGTCACATCATGTCTATGCTGCATTACTCTCAATTTACTCACTGTAAATTTATTTAGTTTAATAGTTTTAACTAAGATAGTTTTTTTCATATATACTTTCTCCACAGAAGGTTTAGTGCAACTCAGTTAAGCCTACAAGTCCTTCTTCCTGTGGAAGTTTGATGCCTCTGTGTGAGGGCTGGTGCTTTCTTTATCTCTTGTGATTTTCCAGCTGGTACCAGGGAGTTTTCTCATTTTGATCTACAGTTTTGAAGAGTAGGACCATGCTCCAACAAGAGGCATTTGAAAATGTCGTGACTAGAACTGGTCCTTATAAGGGTTCTCTGCATTCATCGTTTATTTTCAAGACAGCATAGGCAAGGTCAGACAGGGCCTGCCCAGGTGATCCCTGCACCTCTCCTCAGGCTTAGAATACAGATGTTCAACCAAACTCAGTTTAAGCAAAAAGCCACAAAATTTAACAAGCTAGTCTCTTGTGAGATGAACACCCTCTGTGATGATACCCCACTGAAATTCATAGAAAAAGGAAGTATTAAACGGTGTTGCACTAAACCTTTTGTGAAGAACATATATAGAAAAAACTATTTTAGGCAGCCTAATTAAACAAATAAAGATACAAGCAAATACATAAATAAATACATCTTCTTTCAATTAGTCCCACATCAGCCTGTTGTCCCATGTGAGGTCATTTATCCTGGTAATTTTTCAGCCCTCAGAAAAAAAACCAGACCTGATATTTAAAGCATAAAGTTCCTACCCCTTCATTTCATTCCTTAAATGCATTAGGACAGCTTTAAACAATTAAAAAGATGCATTTTTTTTTTCCTTTACAAAAAAGGTACTGCTCCTTAAACAGAAAAAAACCCTCACAATTTGAGAGCCAAAAGATTAGAAGCTTTTTCCTATTTTTACATCTGATTAAGTTATCTGAATTAATTAACCTTTAATTACATTTGCAACTATTATCCAGTTCTGCATGCCAACAGAAGTCCTACCATATGAAGTCTGTATCCTAGTCAATCTTAATCCCATATTCAAAAGCATATGCAAACAAAAAAAGAAAAAAGCTGGAGTCTAAATTAGCATTAAAACATATGTAGTGGAAAAAGGAGGTCTATAGTATTACAGCAGTGCAGGGATCTAAGAATTTGAGGTGAACTGTATGTTATGACGTTGAACATACATGCCTTTGTAAGATATGTCTCTTGACAAAGAGATTGAATTCTTTATGATTTCAACAAGATTTCTGTACGTCAGGTGCTGTAAGGAAGAGTAGTCCTCCAGAAGAACTGTTTGCCATTTACTTTTCTCACCATGGAATAGGCCGGACATCCACCAGATACAGGGATAGTCCAGAAAATATGTATCAGAAGATCATGCTAAGGGTTTAACTGTAGTTGGCACAGTCTAGCAAACCCCTATTAAGCAGTCTTCCTCTGAGTAGAGACTGTTTTAAAACAGAAGTCTTTTGGCTTGAAGTTGTGAATGACCTTTTTAAGGCCATTTCAAAACGTACGTGCGGCAGTAACCACAGCCTGCACCTGCAGAATCTGAAATAATAACCTAGAAGAGTACCTCATCCCTTCACTGAAGACAGCAGCAGTAGCACTAGAACTATTTTTAACAAAATACTCATTAGAACACATAAGAGAGAAGCAGAAGGACGCAATGCGAACATAAGCACGCTTATCAGTTGTGTGAACCGGGGCATCTAACAGAAAAGTAGAATAGCCTCTGCATTACTCACAGCCGAAGTATAGCTGAGTGTATCCTGAACAAAGCAACCTCAAAGAGCCAGCAGAACAGCCTGCTGATGCCATAGTACAATCAGAGGAAAGGACTCACACATCACTGCCTTTCTGCGGGGTCACGTTTCCACCATCTGAGGACAGTCAGGCCTGGCAGCCAGTGCTAGGAAAAAGTATATTTGAGGAGTGCCTGACCACCAGACCAAGCAGCAGCTCACGCATTCCCTGTGCTACATCCTTCTCACCCTGCCACACACACCGCTGTCCAGGGCTCTTCCAGGATCCTCCTTTACATACTCATGTAATGCAGCAACTCAGAACTGAGCCACTTTCTTCTGCTTCACCAGATTGAGTCCTCACCTCAAAATCCTCCAAGGAGGGCTTTGTCCCATGGACATAAAAGGACCAGAGGTTAAGACTGACCTTATTTTTTCAGGCCTAGGGCAAAAAGAATAAACTTTCTTCCTTTTCAACATCCTGCATCATAGCCAATGCTTGCAACACTGATCAATTCAACATGCTGCTGTCCTCCTTCCACTTGCCCATTGTATCCTGGTTACCAGATTTAAAAGTCAGTAATAAATATCAGCTTAATCAACAAATGTTTTCTGACCTACGCAAAGCAGGAGGCGGGAGAGAGTGAGGAGAGAGGGGAGAGATAGCGAACTGCTGCCTGTAAAAGTTGGTTCAAGCAATATGCCCATGGAAGGTGTCAATTTGTTAGAGAATTTAGACTGAAATCAGGGAAGCAAAATGATCCAAAAGATTAATAATACACTGCGGTATTCCCTACCACAGCGGCTAACCTGTCAGACACTAGCAGAAGTACTCTACCTGTGTTTCTATAATCCGTAACAAAAAAAAGTATGTCAGTGATATCCTAGGAGTCTGCTGTGACACTCAGCCTGCCCTCATCAGTTCTCCAAGGAAGCCTGGGCCAGCCTGGATGCCCTACCAAGGCAGGTAATACCTCTTCAGACTCTTCCAACCCCTTTGCCATGACAACATCAAAAGCTCATGCAGCTCTATAACTCATTCTGCAGCAGGGACACCTGAGCCATCAGTTAAATGCTGGCACTAGAGCGGATTGATGGCAAATTGCCACTTACTGTGCGAGACCTTCATTTTGAGATACGCTGTCTTCAAGAACCAGCTGATTGTCACCCCAATCAACTTGCTCGCTGCTTGATTCTGTCACACATCAGCTTTTTAGAGATGACTTCAAACCATCCTTGTCTCAGCGGAACCACCACCACAGACTACATGGGATTCACAAATTTACCTAAGCCGGCCTAAGACTATGTGATAACGTATCTCTTTGGTCACTTCTCAAGTGCCAGAAATAACTTCAGCAAAATTAAACAGAGTTTCAGCACCTTCTTGGTAGGTAGATGCACACATAGAGACTTCTTCAGGCAGCAAACCTTGCAGAAATACTAACACAAGTTTTTTGACCTCTGAGCTATTTGCTGCCTTTTCTCTATGCAATGCCACCGTGTGTGTTGTGGACACTGGACACACCAGCAGAAGTTAACTGGAGAGGCCCTCTAGGACAGCATTCCTGGTCAGTAAACTCTTGTCTTGGAATTCACCTCCCTGCTCCCTCCACCGGGATATGATCCAAACATCAGATGGGTTCAGGAACAACAAAGTGACGGGAACGGGAACGCTTTGGGGTTTGGAAGATTACACGGGCGGTTTGTTTGCATGTTTTTAGCATGCCTCATGGCTGTTGATGTTTTTAACTTCTCCACTTGTGCCAAGAGATAACAATGACTAACTGAGGAGGGGAAAAGTCACGGTATAAAGAAACAGGCACACACATAGTGAAACTGGAATTGGCTCAGGCTGAAAAGACGGTGACTCACAGACCCTCAGCATTTACCTTTGTTTCTAAAAGTCATATAACACCAAGAACTGCTAAAGCAACGGATGAAGAGTTGGTGTTTTCTTGCTTAACTCAAAAAAAAAATAAAAAAAAAAAAATCAGGTTTCTCTTTTGGAAGGCTCACAAAATTTACTATCAGCTCTTCATGATGGGACAATTCTCAACTCAGATTTATAAAAATAAGTTATTATTGTCTCTGGATAGCTTCTTTGGAATTACTTCTATTTACAGAATGGAAGAATGTAATGTTTCCTTATCCACTCCCACCACTCTGCCATGAATCTTCTTGTAACATGCTTTGCAAGCAACTCAAGTAGGTCCTTTTCTACAGCCTCAACAAATGGATTCTCAGAGCATAAGTTTGCATTGTTTTTAATAAGACCACAGCTTTGATTTAATAGCAGTGCTGTTCTATTAGCTACACTTCGTGTTTAAACGCAAAATTCCACTACAGGGACATTTTGTGTCTCCATTTTTTTAATAAAGAGCTTTATAAGATCAGAGAACAGATGTCTGTGAAGGGACACTCTTCAAAAGTCTGGTGATTTACCTGTTAGATAGTTTTGTTACTCCTTCAAGTTTTGCCATAAAGTTGCCTAAGCAGGAAAAATGGAGGGGGGGGAACCCCACAAAAACAGAAAAACATGAACAAACCACTCTCTGTCCCTCCTCGCTCTTTCTTCTTTGATGTATTGGACAGGTAGCTAATTCTTAACTGCAGCGATGGAATAGAGAATATTCTTGTTACTAAAGAAAATACTGATAGTAGCAGAGACAAGACATACTCTTGCAGAGCCCTGCTCATTAATTATTTGACAAAGTTGTTGGTTACTAGTCTGCGTAGAGCCTTCCAAACAGTTGACCACCCACTGAACAGGAGCTTGAATACTCCTTCATTTCTTACAAGAACAGGAAAGCCTTTGGCACAATATGTAGTGTCAGGGTCAAGACTGACTTGACAACTGGACAACTCCACGTTAAATTTATCCACATCAAATGCAAAGTAATGCCCACTGGAAAGAAAAAAAGCACTGATAGCATATGTGGCTTTAAATTAACTATATCAAGTTAAAGAAAAACAACCTGAATGGCTGTGAAGACATTTCAGTGAAGAACTAATCTGTATCACCAGAAACTCTGAAAATATAGTACATTGCTCAGATGAAAAGCCTACCTGACCGAGAGAGGGAGGCAACTGCATGATTTATATAAATCAGTGGTGCAGTCTCATCTAGACTATTACATTCAGCACAAGCCATCACAAGTTCAAAGGGACACTGCAGAAGCATATAGAGTTCAAAACAAGGTAACAAAAATTATTACAGCATGGAAAAAGTCATCTAGAGAGACTGAGATTGCTTGCTTTAAAAAATAGCTGTAAAAAAGAATATATAAAATCTAACTGTATGGAAGTTTTAAGTTCCCTGCCTCACAGAAACAACAGAATGGTCACTGAAATTAAAAGGGGGAATATTCAAAACTGATCAAAAAGAAATGCTTTCATTACCAACAGAACAAAACAAAACATATTTTTCACCAGCCCCACAAACAAGCTCTGTAAACACGAGTTCCAAGATGAGTCTGAAGCAGAAATACCAGCCAGATTCATTAAAAGGCTGTATTTATATATGGATAACACAAAAAGCTATAACTGCAATGGTTGATTGTAGTAACAACCCCCAAGCACCAGAGTATAAGGTATCTCTGGCTATTTGAATCCAGAAAAAAATCAATGTGGAAGACAGACTATGCAACATTCACCCACACACTCGCTTGAAAGCACAAGAAACTTTGTATTTGTGGCCAAACTAGTTACCTGTTAGATCAACCTCAATAGATACACAACTAGATGAACCATCATCTTGACACACTACATGTTTTTTATCTACACTAGCTTCCTCTGAAGTAATTGGTTTGTGGTTTTTTTTAATAAAACCCTTTCCAGTATAATATAAATATTATTGTCACATTGAATTGCAAATGGTCAACACAAAAATGGGACTTTTTAAGCAGGGCTTCAGATAAATTCTCAGTTTATGCATACACTGTATGAACTGAGGACAGACATCGCATTGGAAGAACCCAAGAGACATCACTCCTGCTATTCAGCTTGGAGACTCACCAGTTTTAATGCATGTCCTGGCAACCTAAGAGACCTATTGATTTGCAGCCATTCATTCAAGTGCAGTGAAAGCCATAATTAGATAAATAGCTTTGGTAAAACTAATCTGAAACTCATTTGTTTTGGGACTGTCTGTTTAATGAGATAAAACAAAAAAATTAAATATCTGCTGAATGATCCTCTTTGTATCCTTCAACACAGTAATAAAAATACAAATAAAGAAGCATTCATTTAACTGCCATTATTATTTTTGCATTTTACATATTTAGTTCCAGCAATTGCTGTCAGAGACAGTTACAAAGACACTATTTATGAATGACTACGTTCTAACTGGCTGACCAGTTTTATCAATCTCTTACAGAGTATTGAGGAATAAAGCGAACAGGTCTTTTAATCATTTGTAAACACTCTTCAAGCTGACAGAGCATAGCGCTACGATGGCATGTATGGTGTAAGCATTTATGGCACCCAAGCACCATTTTTGGACACGATTATGCCATTCTTTGTGAACAGAAGTTAAATTCTGGTTAAGTTTTCAAAAGTTTATAACAATTTATCTAGCAGGATTATTATATTTTGTTTCTTAACTATTTTTTTTTCTTCCAGTAAAATGCTGGGGCAGACTACTTTAAAGAATTCCTACATGCAATTCAGTGCTACCACGGACAGATGTTACAGTTTATCCTTCTTAAGGTGAATCACTCTTCAGCTTGGACCCTTAACTTTCTTCTTCGGCAGCTAACTACTAGATTCTGCTTTTCTTCCTTTAGGACTTGCATCTCCCATGAGTTTGGCCTTCCTTAACAAACACCACAAATCTCCGTGGGTCCTGCAACAAGGATTCAGCAGCAGACTCACAGCCCACACCCCCAGATTTGCTTTCTCTGCCAAGAGGCTTCAGGCGCTGCAGAGATGACAAACTGCACAAAGCACTGGATTGTACATGAGCTGGGACCCAGATCTGAAGGATTCTTTGAGCTCATTCCTTCGGCTATCCAGTAAACAACAGCTTTGCAACTTTCAGAGCTAACCATGTGTGTGCATTGTTTTTCTCCCCTTCCTTCCATATTTTAAAAATCAATTTATGCATCACTGAAGTGCATTCACCTATGGGATGAAACGAAGCATCTGCTTAACAGTGTGCAGTAGCAGCCTATGACAGCAAATGATTACCACATCCATCTGAAATTACAAAGTGTTTTAGGATCACTGAGTCTAACTCCCTCAGCCAGAACTTGGCCAGAAAACCACAATTAAATGCTTATCATCTTAAAAAAACCCAACCCAAATAAACAAAATGCAAACACCTCCTCTTCCTTCCCCTCCCTACCCCAAGCAACATCATAAATTCTTGATGCTCACAAGTGGTGTGGATCTCAATTTTCCATTGGGTTTTTTTGTAGGTGGTGGTTTGGGGGTAAGGGGGGATGCTTAATCCAAAATGCAGTACTTCCTGTGCTTTATTGCTCCTCAGCACTAACTTGCAGCCTGCATACCATCTACCGCATCATGAAGGGTATGGTTTGACATGCATCACTTTGGTCACTGGTATCACTATAAACAGCAACAGCCCCTTGCTTGGTGCTGCTTGGTCCACAGTCTCAGTGATGATGCCGACATGCGACCTGCAGAGACGCTCAGAAGGGTCAGCTGCAGGAGGAGCTACCGGCAGATCACAACAAAGCATACACATAGAAAAAACACTCCATAATCAGGCAACAAGGCTGCTGGAGAGCCTCTGAACTATTTCTTTCCTTACCACTCTAAGTCATGTAGCCCATGTGTGTCTCAGCCATATAAATACTTAGGTAGGAGGTTCAGGAAGCAAGGAAAGAAAGGCAGCGCCCCAAATTAAAGGAAAAAAGAAAGTTGCATTCTTCACAATCAGTCTTTTAAAAGAAGCAAACTAAATAACATCCATCATTCTAAGCTTTAATGGGTTAATTCAGTCCTAAAACTGAAGGCAAACATGATTACTGATGCTATGAATACAGCTCTACTGATATTTATACAGACTGAAGGTTCCCCCCCAATCAGAATATTTTATTTTTGCACTATAAAAAGTATATTGACTTTTAATCAGTTAGCCTGTTGTCTCCTTTCCATGAAAATATCTTGTGAAAAAGGAATGCATCAAAATAAACTGCATACTATAGTATTTAAATATTAATAATTGACCCTAGCTTAATACAACAGCCATAAGCAGATCATTTTACAAGGTCAGACTAATCCAAGTCAAACCATAAGTTAACTGAGATAAAAGACACCGTGACAATTATGAATAGCTACCACCTTTTACACCTGGAACTTGAAAATATTCAGATCCTGCTTCGATGTCTTTTAACTTTAGAGCCCTAATGACTTCATTTTTATCCTTAAACTTCTGCCAAAAGCACAGATATAACAAAAAAAATGTTTAAATCAAAAGGTGTCACATAGGTGAAGATTATACAGCAAATACTAAAAAGCAACCTAAAATATTCCACTGAAATGGATCTGAGCATATGGACCCTACCGGATCTGCACAGCAGCCTTATTTGGGGAAAAAGAGGTTTCGGAGTTTGTGAAGAAAGAGCAGAGCAACATATGGATGGCCCAGCTAGGCACCCTGCTGAGCCCCAACCAACACTAAGGCTCTTTTTCTGAGCATTGATATGAACCCTTAATGAAGGAAACATGGCTCACATCCCAAGGGGACACCTGTGTGACCAGACCTACAGCATCTGGGTGCCCGGTGATCAAGCACAGACACCTGATGAGACCCATCTAGGGCCTTGAGCAGTTCCGCAGAGCCAGACCAAAACTTTGCCTGTTGAACCCCACCACTTCATACGCTGGCTGTCACCCCTAGCACCCGCCTGGGGCGAGGTCAGAAATCATGGGCGGAAGGGAGCGCTTCAGCTATAACTGATTAAGCACGTTACCTTGTGTAAGTATAACGTCACATAGTAACATGTATAAGCATGAAGAACAAGCACCTTCATTTCCCATACATGAAATAGCACTTTCAGTGTTATATATTAAGGAAATCTGTTCTATTACAATGGCTTTCTGTGAGTAAGGTTGAAAAACCAGCATATTCTGCTTTCCTTTTTTTTTCCCCCTCCCTTCTTTTCCCCCTTTAAAAAGCTACTGCCATTTATTTTCAGCATTTTCATCAGCATAAAAATGCACGGCTTCTTTTGCAATTTCCTCACAGAGCAAATGGAATTCAAACCACTGGGGCCATACAAGTAACAACACCTGAATGCAAACCTTAACAGAGTTTGTCATAATTGTACGGTGTGGCGCTTGTTCATCCATCCTGGCGGCTGGGAAATCTCGCGTGAATTAACCAATAATGCAGGTTTGCAACCAAGCAAATTAAAGCATACAATTTCACAAAGTGAATTTTGTTTATTTCACTTTAAATATATAACTAAGGGGGCAATCAACTCACCTTTAAACAAGCCTTTCATCAATATGTAACAATAGCAGAAATTTTGCAAACACTCAAATACATTCCTTCTAGTTCCAATGGAGCTGATCTTACTTCCTACACAGATTTCCCTGACAGGTTTCCAAGCCACACGCAGCGGCACCACATCTGAGGATCTACAGGCTACATCCCTCAGAAACAGGAGCAAAACCAGAAGTGAAAGTAGCGAGATCCTTGTTTGACCCGGATTACACAAACATGCAGGGCTGATCAACACTGCCCTTCAGAGTCCCTAACTGAAGGTGTTATTCCTAACACAAGAAAAGCAGCACTTAGAGACTGTGTGTGGGCAAAATTAGCTCAAGGTGTTTTCAGCTTAAGCCTCATTTGCAGCGTGGGCAAGGGGTTAAAGACAAAATCGTGTTTTTATAGCAGCCAACTGTGGGTCAAAGAGGAACTGCCCAGGATATGCTCTGGCCAAAACAGAGAAAGGAAACTCAGAACCTGTCCCACAGCTTAGAGCAAGCTCCATTTTCCTGTGTCAAGGGGTCAAGGCCATTTTTCTGCACCTTCCAGGAGCAAAAGCCAGGTGATGGCACCTCTTCCCCATGTGTTGGCAGCAGATCCTGCCAGTGCTGCACCTGGTCCTTCCCAGGAATGCTAGAAAGCGGCCGAGGTGTCACCCTGGGCGCTGCCAGCCTCACACCCAGCACCAGTGTAAGACCACAGGCAGTGGGCATCATCCCGGTAACTGGGCTTCCCCGCTTCAAAGAGAAAAATAGCTTCACATTCTGCAAAACTTACTAGGTTACTTCCTAGGGCAGAAGAGTGGGTTTGCTTGCCATTTCATTCGACTGTAGTTAATCAAACCCAGGCATAACTTCTCAGATGTCATAACACATGGGCTAATTAAGAAGTATTCTCAATTTAGTAATTCACTGAACACTGACTGTGAAACAAATTATTAGGCAAATAAACACAAGAGACACTGAAATTCCCCATCAGCTACCATGGTCACTGTCGCTAAGCTATTTTACTCATTACTCAACATTTCATGTGTCACTAGTCGCAGACCTGACAAGTTAAAGGATACTGTGAAAGACAATTATCTTAATCAAACACATTTAGCAGGAATATATAATAAGCCCGATTACAATAGGAAAAATTCAAGACTACTTACCGAGACTATTTTTAGTCACATAACTGACAAAGTGATGGGGGGGTATTAAGTTACTGAGTAGAACTTCCATGGCAGGCTTTAAAGCAAAATGTCACCAATATCCATCAGCCTACTTTGATAATACTTCTGACAGTAAAACTTCCAATTCATTGAGCCAATCTAGTATTTTTGTGCGCTGATTTCAGCCAGTACAGCATCTACACACCACACCACCACGTCTTTTTAATGCAGGAGAAACTTCAAAGTTAAAGCCTATAGTATATATAAACATAGGTACCAGAGCAATTGTTCAGCTGATTTTCTTCTCATTCACAACGCTGGTCAAATGAGCATAAAGGTGCTAATGAAATGTGGTGATAGCACAAAATTGGAGGCACTGTCAAAACAAATGTAAACAATGGCGTACAGGAAGATTAGGTGACTTCAAGAACTGGAATATTAGGGAAAGAGTGTAATTCAGCAGCATCAAATACAAGGTCACTTGGGCACTACTCAGATGAGGAGCTGCCAACAAGGATATGGACTGCTATAAACGTCAGCCGTTGGTGGGAAGATTACCTGAGTAGAAGGCAGATCTATATGCTTGGCTGTCCTGGTTTCAGCTGAGAGAGAGTTAATTTTCTTCAAGAAAGTCAGTATGGGGCTGTGTTTTGGATTTGTGCTGGAAGCAGCGGTGATAGTGGAGATGTTTTTGCTGTTGTTGGGCGATGTTTACACAGAGCCAAGGACTTTTCGGCTTCTCACACCGACCCGCCNGACATTTGTCTTCCCAAGTCACTGTAATATGTGACAGAGCCCTGCTGTCCTGTGGATGGCTGAACCCCTGCCTGCCATGGGGAGCGGTGAATTAATTCCTTGTTTTGCTTTGCTTGTGCACGCAGCTTTTGCTTCACTGATTAAACTCTTGTATCTGAACCCACGAGTTTTCTCACTTTCGCTCTTCCCATTCTCTCCCCCTTTCCAATGAGGGGGACTGAGCAAGCGTTTATGTGGTGCCCAGCCAACGGCTGGAGTAAAACCACGACATTGGCTCAATTAAAACATAACTATCAACCACCATTATAACATGGAAAGGACTGGAAATTCTGTATTTACAGCAGGGAATTTCTAATGTCCTGTAAAAATTTCATCTAATAACGCTATGGTTTCCCCAATCACAGGATGAACTGATTAGAGGAAAGTAACTTGAATGACATAAGCAACTGAAAGCTTCTTACAAAAGACGAGTAGAAGTTTAGCAATATGTAGGTTGAGAGGTTCGGATATTTCATTTAATTAAAACAGATTGCATATAATTTGATTTTCTTCCCCTGCCAAAGAAGAGTTGTCTCCAACAGCACGACAACTGTCAGTGCCAGAATATATGATAGATATCTCTAATACGCTCCAAACCTCCAGCTATTTTCAGCTTGGGAACCTTCTGTGCCTGATGAGGATTATGTATGTTCAATACATTTCTCTTCCATGAACTTCTCCGGTCTCACCCTGAACTCATGTAAACTTTTAGCATCCATACCTTAACTCTTACGGTGTATTTTCAACCTGTAACCCTACAGTCAGTTTACATCCTGACACGTACAAACAGCAAAGTTGTCACTGAGAACAGAGCTAAGATGCAGACAGTTTGAGAACATTTGCCTGGCCAAAGACCTCTAAGAACCTGACGAAAGACATTACATGGTCTCAGAAGAGAAAATAGTCATGGTCTCTCTTCAACTTCCAGCAAGCCAAAAGGCATGTCCCATGGTGAAGTTTTGTACAGACCAGCAAGAGCTTTTCCTAATATCAGAACAATAGCGTTCAACACTATGACATCCAAAAGGTTTTCCAGCTCCACTGCTGTGACAAAGGGCAACATCCATGCTCACATATAACAACATTTTGCTTGTGCGTAAACGTGAACCTAGAAAGCAGAAGTGGTTATTAAAAACTCGTGTGTGTCTCTGTGTGTGCCCAAAGCAATTCCTCCTCCAACCTCTGAGTGCTTCCCGGCTCTCTCAGGAGTGGCATTAGCTCCATTAAGAGTTCAACAGAGTGTGGTGAGAATGATTTTTGGCATGATGGAGTGAGGGCTGCACTGACATGCCTGCAGGACCTCACCGCTGGCATTTCTGGTGCTTCCAGGGGCAGGAACCTGTATTTCATCACTAATTACATGAAAAAGGGAAGGGAAGGAAAGGAAGACATTTTTGGCAAGCACCAGGAAGAACAGCAAAGACAGTTCATAACCAAAATGCTCATGTTTACTGCATGGCCACTTAACATAAACCTCAAGGAGGCAACCCAGGAAACAGAAGGGTCTCACTTTCCAAAGATTTTGAGAAAGCATCTGGCAGAGGGGAATGGTTCCACAGGACACAGCGACCCCCTACAACAGGTCTTGCTTCTGCACAAGCTCTGACACACACACACACACACCTACCACAGCAAAAGATTCAATCATTTTCAGCCGTTTTATCCAGTGGAAACACAGAAGCATCAAGCAGAGGATGAGGAGTAAAGCCCACCCTCTCACACCTCACTATGCAACTGCAGCCTAAGCCCCAGGGCCGTCTCAGACACCGGGGCTGCACCTGCCCTAAGCCCCAATATAAGAAAACCCACTAGCAGGGACAAAGCCAAAGCCTAGTTCAAAGTTCAGGAGCTTTAAAAAAAAGCTTTGGACTTCCTCAGCAAATGAATCTGGGGTTAGTTTTATATGTTATCAAACAGCCTAGTGCCAAGGGCCAAGGACTGAGAGGCCCAAACAGACGTAAAAAATTTATTCCGCCCCATACTGGTTTGCAAATTTTATTTATTTTTTTTAATACTGCCCTTTACTACACAATGCTTTCCTTCCCCCCATCACCACAGGGTGTATTTGAACAGGATGTAGTGAAGTACATCCTCAAAACAATTACAGCACCCTTAACACTTCCATTATATTTTATTATCCATAGTCCCCAAGCATGCATGCATGCAGATTATCCCTACTTTATAGATGAGGAAGCAAACTGCACTGCAGGCGGTCCCTCAGCAAGTCAGCATCAGAGGCCGACCCCCTGCTCAGGGGTCATAATATTTTCCTAGGAAATTAAACAAGCCAGAATTTCAGCTGGTCAGCATTTACTTGAAAACAGCTCACCTAAGTGAGCAACATTCCTGATGAAACCAGCTGGACAAATAAGACTCTCAGCTTGGTGTTTGAACAAACAAAAAAAAGCACAAAGAAAAAGTCACTGTAGAGGAAGAACAGACCTTTTTTTTTTTTTCCCTCTTCTCCAAAGGGATAGAGGGAATGGAAATTTCACAAGCAAACAAAACCCTACAAAAATTAACTCTGGATTAGCTTGAAATATTTTGTTGAGGTGAAAAAAAAAAAGGAATCTTTGTTTCAGATTTGTGTTATTCAACCTTTCTCCAAACTTATTTTAAGGCTTTTTTAATTTGAGTCATGTTTAAAAGGGAAAATATAAAAAAAATGCTGTATTTTATTGTTATAATATATCCCTTCCTCTCCCAAATATTGTCGTTTTCAGGGTTGAAGTTATTCTCCACATTAACTAGAAATATGTGAAAAGCATCGTGCCCCTAGAATTCCATGTCTGGGGGGAAAAGGCACATGCACGAAGCAGACAGGAACCAACACAGGGCGCTGCTAACAGAGCCAGGCTGCTCCGTGGAGCGTTGCATGTGTGGGAGGGACCATCCACGCACTCCAAGTATCCACTTGATTTCCGAAGGGAACGAGTGACATTAATGTCACTGCTGGACTCCTAGCACTACCTGCGCCTCAGAACACCCCACTAGCCTCCTGCACTGCTGAATAATTCCAGATGCAGAAGAATCCCTGCAAAGGCAGAGAGAGCAGAGCACAGCAGCCTCATTGTCCACACAGGACCAACCCAGAAAGTCCTGATGGAGCCGTACAGCATCCAAGATCTGCTGAGCTGACTCCGGACTGTTGTACAAATTCACCATTCCCCTCTAGCTTTCTTCCTACCAGGATAGATAGTTCAAGAAAAACTTTGCAAGATGACCCACAGGGTACTGGGAGGCGAAGCCACAGATGACACCACCACTACATCTGTCACACTGAGTTTGCTGGTCCGTAACCTGGCACATCAGCAAAGACAGGCAGACTGTATAAGGCAAGATGGGACCAAGGCTTCAGCAAGTACCACTGAGGGGCTGCACAACCCAGGAGCTACCCGGGCTTCTCACCAGAGTGTTAACTCGCCCACACCAAATATTTACAGAGTAACTGTTGTATCACTCGCTTGTCAAATGCTTTCAGTAGCAGTGAGGAAAAACTGTGAGCATAAACCTGAGCCTGCTCTGCATGGTGTCTCCCTGAAGCATCATGAATTTGTTGTGCTAAAATAGTACTTCAGACCTGCCTGCAAACAAGTACCGCTACCAGCAGCGGTTCTGCACTGCTTCTTACCTCCTCACCGCACGCTTACTCCACTTCTTTGGTAGCACACCTTTAAAGTGGAACAAATCAAACTCAGTTCAGAAAAGGTCTCTTCTTTATTGGAAGAAAGACATATGTCATAAACATCCTGTTAGCGCAGAGCAAGATTTGGCTATTTAAAGTTAACTGAATCCCCTTAGCTCTGTGTTCATATGGAGAACTCATCAAGTGGGTTGCTATCTCACCTGAACAATAGAACTCATTAGGTATCTCCATACCAACCAGTCTTTGTTCTGTGGGTTAAGTTCATTTGAGGAAAGAAATTAACGTAGAACAGGAATCTAAATCAAAACACTACTCAGAAATAGCTATTTTGCTGTAAAATTATATACTGCTTTAATCCTATTTATCTTCCTTGCACGTATATCTTCCTTATAACAAAGCATTCACCCAGGAAGTTTGGTTTGAAATTCACACCCTGCTCTATTGCACAACAACTTTCCTGTTCAGAGAAAGCATTTATTTACATGGGTAAAGTACTACAAAGTTGATGAGGGTACAAATACACATCATACTGACTTCTAATTCCCTGCAGAGGCATTTAACAGTACACCAACGCTACATGGCAGCTCGCTTGATTCCCCACACAGACAAACCCAACCCCTTCATTTCACCCACGCAGATGGTGGGTTTCAATCCAGTTTTGGCCTGCAAGTAAGCCGTGCAGTGACCCGATGGCAATCCTACCCCTGCGACACAGCTCCAGTCACAACTGGAAGACCTCACAGGCCAGAACGGCCGCTCGCCGCTGCGGCAGGGTCACACCGTATTTCATCAGGGAGCCGCTTCCCTCCAAGCCAGCCCCATAAAACCATACCCCCAGCCTGCCTACAAATGCGCACAGTGAAATTTGGTTCAGGATGTCCACAACGCCCCCGTCACGCCACGGCCCGTCTCTCTGGAGGCACACGAGACGGAGGGCAGAGCCACGCGCAGGAAGGCCTTCTGGCTTCAAAAGCCTGGGTGCACATTGAAGCGCACTGTTTCCACACACACCTTTGCACAAGTGTCTGAGCACACCTGTACAGCCCCTCCTGCCAGACCAGCACACGCGTTGGCCTACGCAAGTTCTGCTACATGGAGGGGAAAAAGGAGGGAAGAGCCACCGGCGGCACAAGCGCGGGGGACAGGGGCACGCACTCACCCAG
>VWZZ01005490.1:17067-80536 GCA_013399095.1 Psophia crepitans
GAAGGGCCCCGCCACGGGCAGCCCCGGGCGGCGCGGGAAGCCCTGCCGGCCCTCCACCTCTGCCGCCCCGCGGCTCCGGCAGTGATAAAGTGCAGGTAATGAGGAGGGTGGAGGAGGCGCGGGCGGGAAGAGGCAGAAAGTCCTGTTAACTCCTTTGCGCTCGGGGACTGCCGCCCGGGCCGTGTCCCCGCCGCTCCCGGTGGCCGGCGCCCAGCACAGACCCCGCACCCAGCGGGAGAGGACACGACACGGGGGGAGCGGCCAGCCCGCGCAGAGACGGCGGGGCCTAGCTGAGGTGAGGAGGGGTCAGGCTGCTCCGGGGGCTGGGCAGTCTCTCTCCGCTCTTCGAGGCAGGCAAGGTCCCGAGCAGCCTGGTCTGAGCCGAGCCTTCCCGGGCTGGAGGGCTACGAGTCCCCATCTGCCCCCGCCACCCGGTGATCCCCAGGGCTTATTGTGGCTGCCAGGGGTGAAGCGCTTCCCTACTCCCTTCCCGGTGGATTCTTGACGCAATGAGGTGTTTTGTCCTCCATGTCAGCATGGATATTGAAGGAACTGAGCAGTTCATCCCAGGTAAATGACTCCCAGTCATTCAGGTAGTCCCTGGAAGGGAATCCTTGATGCCAGAAACCAACTCCGTTACTCTTTGTGTAAGGAGGGAAGGTGCATTTAAGGCACTCATCTAGAATGCAGTACCTTGAATTACAGGGGCTTTATTTAATCTCTGGAGTCTGCCTTTTCTGCCTCAGTGGTACAAGCGCTCCTTCCTTTCTGCCAGACTCTGCTCTCATCTGTTTAGATCAGAGAACTGAATGTGCGGTGGGGCTTCCCTCACACACAGCTTCTGCCTTAGAGCTACAGATAAGGCTGACCGGCTCTTCCAGGTTGAATTCACCAGTGCCTAAATGCCTCGGTAAATGACATCGTAGTCGAGCCAATCTCACAGACATGTTATGGAAAGCTGTCACCCTGTCCCAACCACAAGGTCCCACTGGTTTTGGTGATTCACCTTAGTACTCCTCCAGCCTCGCAGGGAACTGGCTTAACTATGAAACTAACCTTGCAAAAAAGGAATAATTTTTTTTCCTCACTGATGTGCTCCCTAAACCAGCTCCACTGGGATCGGAGGTACCCATAGTGGGAAGGAGATGGCCCAGCCTGTGCCAGGGTGCTGAGACACAGAACAACCCCTTGCAGCATTGGTGTGACATTGGGTTATTGGTCACCCGAATGCAGCAGCAGTAGCCTGGCCTCTTGGCTATGCTGACCTGACAGCAAGCTGCTGTGAAAAGGTGATCCTGCCTGCAACCCATGGATGTGTGCTCCCTTCCCATCCCTTACGTGGGATCTGGTAACGGTCTGACTCTAGTCAGCTGATCGATCTGGTGGTAAAACACCCTCTCAGAAAATAATGAATTTTCCAGTGTCCAGACAACTGAATTGATCCTCCTCGTGACCACACAGCTGCAGGATCGAGGAAGGCAGAAAAGTAGAAGTGAAGGAAAGCAGAACTGCTCCTTTCAGCAGCCACCTGTCATTAAATCATCCTAACTCATCCTGTGTGTGTGACTTCATGAGCAGCACAAACTAGGCTGACCCAGAGACTCATGAAAAGGACGGGGTTTGCCCCATCCGCATTCTGCCATCACCTCCTTCCTGCTGGTACCAGCAATCATTGCCCATAACATGAGTCAAATGAGGACTAACCCATCTGAAAGGTTAAGTGTAAAAAAAATAATCTATTTCAGTGGAGTGCTTGTTTCATGATGCCTAGTGCTGACACAAAAGACAGAAAAGGGACAGCAATGTAACAGCCCTAACTTAGATGAAAATTGTGCTGCAGACCCTCAACCCTAAAACGGCAGGGAGAGCTGTGAGCCCCAGCTGGCAACACCAACAGCAGCCCCTTGGCAAGGGCAGGTGGGATTATGCCGCAAAGACGCTTTAGCCAAGACTGTGCTGCACAATCAGGTGTGAGGAACACGGAGAGCACTGCCTGTTCTGTGCGGTGCCTCGTGTCCCAAACATTTCTATTATTTCACTTGATTTGTGCTCTCCAACTGCCCTGCAATGTGGTTTTGACAGCTGTGTTGCCTGGCAGCCACTTTGTCACAGCTCAGGATGTAATTATGAGGAGAGGTGTATCTACACCCAAAAGAATAATGGATCCTTGGTGTACGGGCTTCACAAAAGGACCAAGTTCTTTGTCTGAGTCCTTAGGCGCTGCTACAATACAAACAGCAGTAAGACAACTCAATAAAATGTGACTTAATGTGACAGACTGCGGTATAACCAGAAATAATATGATTATGTTAAGAAAGGGTAAAATTATGCCAGTGCTCAGAATTTCTTGTTTGTCTTTTAGCTGACCAAGATAAATGTAACTTGTGAGCTGTGTCAAAGAGAAATAAGTATGTTCTGCAGTGCATTTAAAAATAATCGGCTGGCAGATAAGATAATTTGGACTAACAATTGCCAGGAAAATGGAGTAGGTAGCAGTTAGGCCTTTCTATTTCTAGTTTGGATCATTGCAGTTTTGGGAAGATTGTGACAGGAATCGTTTAAAGTTAAACCTTGTATTGCTTTTTTGTTAAGTTACAGAAGATTTGGGTTGGTGAATGAATCTGATACCTGTTCTTTTTCCTTACAGGAAAACAGAGAGCGAAACTAGACCTGGCCAGGAAATATTTGACAAAACAATTTCATTTAAAAAAAAAACCCAAACAAACAAAACCAAAACAACAAAAAAACCCCACCCCAGTGTGTTGCACCCCAAATGCTGTGTTCAGAGCATCTTGCTTTTAGCAAACGGTCAATGAAGGGAGAGCAGAGCTCTGCAGGAACGCGGTCCCTATTCTCAACAGGTTTGGTCCCTGGCTGACTGCAGATTTCCTGCTCCTCGCAGGCACCAGCAGAACACAAAAAGATACCAAATCTACCGACCATGTGCAGGCACAGGAGAACTTCCAGTTCTCCTCATTAAACACTTTCAATTTGGTCCGATATACAGCAAAACCAAGGAGATACTCTCTCCAGTGCTTCTAACAAGAAATCTGAGTTTGAATATACCTCCCAGAGTAGAACCCAGACAAGGTTTTGTTCTCTCACTTACAAGAGACTTCATGTAAATATAGGAACGTCTATGTTTAAATGGATACAGGATGGTGTCTGGAGACCAAAGCAACTCTACTGCAACTTTCCAGATGCAGGGTCTGGGAGTGTCTGCTTTTTTTTTAACATGTTTGTTTTTCTTTCATGGCGTAGCACAATCAAAAGAAATGCAGTAAAAACAATACAAGTTGTTTCATGCCTGTATGCATTTCATGTCAGTTTTTAAGTAGATCATTGCAGAAAAGGAATTATCTGGAATCAGACATTTCCTGACAAAGCATAATAAACTCTCATTTTGGTATGAAAGTATTAGGAGTTCTTGTCAGAATAATTGATAGATGGCACTTCGGTTCTCCCTGCATGAAGTGAAGATAGGTGGTGCCGGGATTGAACTGCAGAGTACTGGGGTGCAGCAGCCAGCTGTGAGGAAGCCATCGGCAGGCACCAACTCCGAGCCAGCTGCGTGCAGCAGTCCTTTCCGAATATTTGCTCTCCCTGACCTGGCAGGAGGTGTTCAAAAGCAAGCAAGTTTTTCCAAAGCAATGACACCCGCTGTACAACCAGCTAAACACTGCTTCCCCTTCCCCAGGCAGTCCTGCTGGAGCGGGGATGGGGGGGGGGCATGCTTTTCTACCCTTTCAGAAACTGAGTCTATCTTCTTCCCATCTATTCAGAAAGCAAGCCAGCAAGTTTTTCTTCATAACACCTCTTCTCCCATGCAGGAGGAGGCAGCTGTGTGTTGCTCACTTCCCCCTACCACATCAGGATGAACATCAAAAAAGGATGAACACCTAAAAGAGAGTTGTGGCGAGCTGGGGGTCGGCCTCTTCTCACAGATAACTAGTGACAGGACAAGGGGGAACAGCTGCAAGTTGCGCCAGGGGAGTTTCAGGTTGGAGATGAGGAGAAATTTCTTCTCAGAAAGGGTGGTCGGGCATTGGAACAGGTTATCCAGGGAGGTGGTGGAGTTACCGTCCCTGCGGGTGTTTAAGGAAAGGTTGGATGTGGTACTTAGGTACATGGTTTAGTGGGTAATAGGTGGTAGGGGGATGGTTGGACTAGGTGATCCCTGAGGTCTCTTCCAACCTTAATGATTCTATGATCAATGAGGTCCACTTCTGCGGAACTCATCCCATGCTCTCACAAGAATCACATACTACTAACTTTAATTGCTGAATGTTACTGGCGGGTGACCATCCAGGCACTGTGTTGTGGGCTGGAGACACACACTGCAGAAGTCCAGGCACCTCTCACGTTCTTCTGCTTTGGAAAGTCCTCACTGGTTCATCCAACTTCAAAACAAAACCAATCTGTTCATCCTCAGAGCAGTTAAGGATCTGCTTTTTGGCTGAATAACTGGCTTCAGACGTTTGAATTGTTAGCTTCCTTCCACCTGATCAAAGAGTGCGATTTCAGTTGTGGTTTAAATGTTGGATATCTCCAACTTACTGCGGATATAAATAGCATAAATTGATTATCAGAGCCATGTACATGAGGGCCATGTATGGGAATCATGCATACTGTTTTTTAAGTCTTTGATTTAGTTTCTCAAGTTTGGTGTTTTGTTTTTTTTTAAAAATAAAGATTTCCAGCTGGTTTAGTATTGTGTCATCTCATAGCCCAAATATTCAGTGACTTAAGCTCAGAAGCCCTGCTTGCAGCATTTCTGAGATGTGAAAGGCCTGCAAAATGCAATGTACGCTCAGCGATGGAAAGATACAGAAAAGGGGGGATGAGGAAGCAGATCAGTGCAGGGTGTGACTTGAAAGACAGCAGAACAGCAGAATAACTACAAAAAAAGAAAAAAAAGAGGGAAGAGGTGAAAGATAAAGGAGATGTATGAGTAGGTGAAATTTTTCAAGTAGTTTCATGATTTGTGTGACTCATAGCTGGAAAGGCTGAAGCTGCCTCTATTAATTCACACTCCCCCCAGTTTTCCTTTGATGGGCTGTGAACCTCTTCACTACAGCATCTGACCCTTTCCCCCGCTGCCTCGTGCTATCAGCCGCCTGCCCCTCTGCCCCCAGCGCCTCTTCCAGGCTTCAAAACTCCAGGCATCTTCAAATGGCTGCTCAGCCTGTGTATTGCCTGCGATTCACCCAGGGAATCAGGACACGTCCCTGCTATTGACTCTCCAACGCTCAAAAGTGAGAGGCCTGAGGAGCATCCTGAGACTCTGGGTTTCTGGCTGCTGTTGTTCAAACCAGAATTATGACAGCGGTCAGAGGACAGGTGGGAGGGGGTGGTTGTAATCCTAAATGGATCTCTTTTTGGATTTCCTTTAGTCATTTGGTCCTTTTTAAGACTCACTGGGCCACGATGATGGGGGCAAAACTCCTGTAAATACAGCCAAAAGCATTGTTTGGGGTGTAGCAAAACTTCTGCCGAGATACAAATCCAAGGAAGAATGCATTTGCTGTGATAATTGTGATTTGCCAGAGCTAATGAACCTGACACAACTCTTCAGTTTGATTTGTCTTTTTAACATACTTGGAAGCAGGGGACCTTATGACCCCTCAGGGAAATTAAAACTCTTAAAGCTCTCAGGTCTGGCCTTTTCTGTCAAAACAATGTTGTCATTGAGATACTGCTCTTTCTCTTACAGGCCAAAATTAAACTCCAAAGCCAATAAGATCCTCAGAGGAGTTTATTCAGTATCTCATTGTTTTTAACTAAACATAGAAATCTCAAAATCACAAATCAATATCTTTTAATTAAAAACTAAAAAAAAAAAATAGTCCCAGTTTCAACTGCAGAGGAAGTGAGTGACCGGCTGTGCAGTTGTTTTAGCTGGCTGCTGGGTTAAACCACGACAAAAAGAAACAAATGGACCCATGGAACCAAGAAGTTTTGCTGACAGCTGCAACCAAAATTCACGTTCATTTACCCCCAGGCACATGGGTGTACGTGTGATTTTTTTTTCCAAATGTCCAATGTGAGAAGCTTTACATAAGTTTACAGAAGAGATTGTGTAGGAGATTTTGAAAGAGGCAAATTGCAATTAGGTGCTAAATTCTCACAGAAAGTCAATGGAAAAATCTCCCATCTATGATTGATGGTTAATCTGCATATTCATCTTTCCTTCCTTAGCTGTTAAATTCCATATTTATGTTTAACTTCATGTTTTCTGTTTTAATTTATATTTTATGTTTCTTCTCCATATGTACGTGTGAGGATGCTTTAGCCTGATTTTGTAGAAACTGGGTTTAAGACACTGCGCTGCCTCTTTGTGCCTCTGAAACCTCTCTGTAAGTCTTCAAATGCTGAAGCTCATCGAGCATGTTTGACAAAGGTCTCAAAATCCAAAAATTATTATGTTCTTAAAAGTATTCTGAAAATAGGCAGCCAGTTAAGAGCTGCAGTTAACGCTTCACTGCGGTAAAAAGTGCAGCATTTCATATGAGACCTTGGAAAATCCACACAGGGTCTCAACCTCAAGACACAAATCCATGGAAAATCAAGCTTCATTGATTGCCCTGCTCACAGAACCACTACAGAACTGTGATACATATATATATACACACACACACACAGAGGTTTCTATAGCGTATACATCCCTACAGTGTCCACTCGGCTTTCATATTAGCCAGCTACTGTAATGTAACATAATGACTTTCTCGTATGACTATATTATCATTTACAAAAAGATATTTGCATATATGTGCACACATACATGCAAGGTTGCCTTTTAAGTACAGTGTCAGTATTTCTCTCTGCCTCCATGTAAGCAGACCTTAACCCCACATAATCTCTTTGATGAAGGGAAAATACAAAACCACATGCCAAATATTTTGAGTTTTCAGCAGTAACCTGGATCCATGTTGACAAGATTTTCCCAGGGATAGTAACATCAGTAAAATATTTTCATTCCAATTTCTTGAGAGGTTGGAAAAATCAACAAAAGAATAGCATAAGACCAATTGCCAGAAATAATATTACCATTTTAAACATGAAACCATCTCACAACATCCCGTGAGTAACAAAATGCTTTAAAACATTTTCTTTAATTTGCTTTGTTTGTGTTGTGTTCTGGTTTTGTTTTGCTTTAAAATGTGCCTGATTTTTCCCGCTGAATAAGAGCGCTGCAGCTGTTGAACAGAAACACCGAGGCAGACGACTGGAAGAGAAAGTCGCATCCGATCGGGGCTCAGAGGAGAGTCTCCACTGTACAAGGGATGGTGTAGGTTTGCTCAGTGACTTGATAGGTTTCTCTGGTTTTGTTAAGGATAACATTTCCTCCTAGTAGAGGGACAGCCAGACTAGCACCAGCAGAGGTAATAAGGCTGTGGACGAATCCAGGTGGCTTTGTCCTTTCCATTTGGGCAGCGTAGAGCGAGGAAGGGTCACTCCAGCAAGTCTTCTGGCGTAAGCCAAAGGCCAGGGAGAGATGCTGTGTTTCTCATCTGCCAGTGCGGGAAGGCCAAGTGCTCTTGAAGCAAGCATGTGCCTATGGTCTAGTAAATGGCTTTTGAATGGACCCACACAAGGGCATTTTCCACTCTGTGTCCAGAGTTATGGCTTGATGAGCCCTCAAGTCATGTTCCAACAGCCCTCCTGGGATTCCTGACTCTTCAGTTGTCCTGTGGGTCAGCTCTTCAAAAGGTCTGTGGAAAAGCATGACCAAATCCATCTTTTCATTATTTTTGTAATGGCCTATTCAAGAAAGCAGCAGGAGCAGGGAAGAAGAGGTTGCTGACAAAAACAGCTCTCCCTGTGCTGAGATATCCAGCACACCTGGAAAAAAGAAGAAATTGGCTGTGTCCTACCTACCCCAATCTCTTCCCCTACAGCCTCCTTTAATGGCTTACAGACACCCCTGGAGACTTCTGAAAGGCAAAAGAAACAGGGGAGTTAAAGAAGTTGTAAGCAAACCAAGACACAAGCTGTTGGGTTCAGTAGAGACCATCTGTGGAAGGTTATGGATGTTGTCTTGCAAGGAGAGATTGGTTTTGGTGAGAGTCTCGGCTACCTCTAAAGGCTGAAAATGTTTATGATTTTTGAGGTTGCCGGGTATACTTCTATGTAAGAACAGTACTAGCCCTGGGGTGTGCATGCATTTAGCTGTCTGAAATGTGTTTGGGTCACCTGGGAGCACCCAGAACTGTAAAACAGGACACTTATATTTCCCCTGACAAGCCACATCAGCAGCCATGCAAAACTTGCCAGAGGAGAGTCACGGCAAACGCACAGCATTTTTCTCGACCTATGCATGAGAAAGGCGTAAGATGCATTTTCTTTGCCCGTGAGAGAAAGACTGTTCCCTCTCACCAAAGCCCTGAAAAAAGACCTTTTTTGTACTCTGCCTGCAAGTCGTTTGCAGTGTTTTTGGAGACTTGGAGACACTACTGTTGTAACCAGTGTTGGATCTGTAACTGTAATGAAATAAAATTAAGGTCACATAAAAGTTAAGCTATTTCTAACAAAATACCAAACAAAATTAATCTAATTACCAAGCTGATATTGAACATACTAACTTACAGACAAGCGATTTCTAAACTACCCAACGATATACTAAGCTAACAGCCCAAACAACAGCATGTATCAAAGGAAATTTAAGACAGACATTCTGCCAGCTAGAGGACTTGGCTAAACTAATACATTTGTAGCTGAGGCTAATTTTTGAATTAGAGCTTCAGTAATACTCTTGTGGCAGCCTGCCTAGACCATTGTGGTTAGACAATAGCAATTCTTCCCTTTTCTTCCAGTACTTTTATTCATTTTCAACACAATTTGTGAAGAATATAACTTGAAAGCCAGCCCAACATCCCATATCACAATTGTCACACCTTTAAGATAATAATTAAGGCATAAATTACTGTCCCAACCTTAGACGTGACCACCTCAACACAGTCAGATGTTTACAGCTAGACACTTATTTCTAAACACTGTCCTCCACAGCAATACTAAAAAAAAAACTCCTGACAGACACTAAAGAAGGGAACAGAAAAATACTTCCTTACACATTTGATTTTCTGCTTCCCAGTACTTGCCAAACTGCATTCATCTCAGAGAGACTGACTTGCTGTTTAATTAAGACCCAGGTAGCTTTCCAGTAATTATAAACTAAGGGACTAGTAAGCTACTCTTCTTGGCTTGCAGTAACTCAATGTCTAGTATTGTTTTGTTCTTCTAACTTGTTAGAAAAGGGGAGAGTAAATACCTGTTGTGAATCTTTCAAAGGTTCAAGTGTCTCTCCTCCCACAGTTTTTCAACAAGCTAATAAAAGGCACCTGGGGAAAAAAAGGAATGTAAGTGGCTGGAGAAGGCTGATAAAAACAGGATGAAATACAGTGAGTCCCTCTAAGCTTGTATCAGGCCTGTACTACAAACCAAGAACATTTTCCTATCAGCCTTCCTGGAAGCTGCCAGTCAGCAAGTACTGATTAATTCATGAAAAATTCTGTTTTGGCAAGGGAGAATGCTGTCTGAATGGAAAGTTATTAAAATTAAATGGGTCATGTAAAATCAGACATCTTGTCCTGTGAGCTCCACTGACAAAGCTGAGCCAGCTTGGAGGATGTCTGAGAACTTCTTACTCTGAGAACTTTGAAACACATCAGATCTCATTAAAGACCAAATAAATGCATTTCAAAATGGACAAAAATGGAACACAACCAGTTCCTCGTATTGATTCTTCACCTTTGGGTTTTGTTTATTTACATATGAACTGATCAACCAGAGCCCCTTTCCTGTCACTGGAGAGAAACAGCAGTTTGTAGGTTTGGATTCAGTCATTTTGTTTTCAATGTACCTTGTCTTACAAATTACATTTTTTCTCCACTGACTGTAAAGTGAATTAAGGCAAGCAGCTCAAATCTAGGCAGCAGCACTGCAGACATCTAGACTTTGCACTGTTTTTTCATTCCCATTTCTGCAAAATGGGTGTAAAATGTAACTAAGCTGAACATTACGTTATCCATAGCAACGCAGACTGATCACACAGTACAAGGAATTTTGAAAATGGACTTTATAGGCCTGCTCCACAGTCATTTAATTCTTACAAAGACTGCACAAATCTGTTACGAGCGGAGCCCATCTATAGTGCTGGTATTGCTGGTTTACTTCTACATTTTTCCTTGCAAAGTCCAAAATCCCCTGCCAGTAACTCCCTGTCACTGAGCGTTCCGTAATACAAATCCATATGCAAAGTAGTTTGTTATATCTAACAGGAGTTGTATTGGTTTCACATACGTTGTACAATACCTGTGACTGGCAATTTATCAGTGTATCAGTTGTTGGCTTGTTTATGCCCCCGCCCCCCCAAAAAAAAGATGTTTGAATAACTTCAGCCAACATTAACAAACCTCTCAGGCAAGCATATACCATACTTACCTTATATGTTCATTGTGCTGGATATTGATTACATGCCTTAATTAAATAAGCAGGCTTTGTCTTCTGTTACGCCACAAGAAAATGCTATGTACCTGCCTGTAAAACTGTTTGGTGGGATCCACAAGGCAGACTCTGGGTCTGAAACCTTTGTCCTACCTAAGTTATAGGGAAAACACTAACTTTCAGGAAAGCCATACACTAACAGGCCATTTGTTGTTTGACCTGTTCTCTGGAGGCTGTGTTGCTACGGATGAATAAACAGCACTTGACACCGTTCGGACTTGCTGCGTTTTCCAACTGGTAAGCACAACGGGGGAGAGGAGCAGTGGAGGAAGGGGGAGTAAATCACGTGTTTGCATGCTGCCGCAGACTCCGCTGTGTGTAAAAGAAATCACTGATATTTTGAAGATAGTGAAATAATCCAGCCAGTTCATCCAGTTTCAACAACACTGTGGTGAGACTGCTCAAGTAAACCCACCAAATTCTTTCCTCTTTCTTCTTTAGGACTTTCACAGAATGTCTGACCAAGTAGCTGGTCAGATGCTGCTCACCATCCCAGCGATTCAAGATTATGGGCATCACAACCATCACACTGACAGATCATCATTTCTTTAGGACACCAGCTATAAGTCCAGAGACACTTACTTTACTACAAAGACTTCAATAACCATCAAGATTTGCTAAAATCCAAATGTCCTCTTCCCTGGAGGAAAACATGAGGGTCTTGTGGGGCATTACCACACCTATGACCATAGGGCTCTGTCTTCCTACCATCTACTTGCACCTCCCTAGCTTTCTGGCACCACGTGTATTGCCCTGTGAGAGGCATGAAATGTGAGTGTGAAGTGATAGAAAATAAAAGCTGAGGTTGTCCCACACTCCCACAAAATCTTCCTGCCCACCTCCCTCTATTGATGCTGCCAAATCTCAGGCCAAGCCTTCCAGTGATTCACAGATGATTTAATCAGTTCTGAACAGATAGATCTTGTGATTGAATGAGCACCAGAAATGCAAGGCACCGCAAAAAGACACCACCATATCCAGCAGTCCATCAGAGCTCCCAGGGCCCAGTACCTTCAAAGCACAAAGTTTTACAAGTTCTGCATGCTCAGGAGCGGGTGTGAACCAAGAGTTGTGAATACAGTAGTTGCTTTCCCTCCACTTGACGAAAATAGCTCACATGGAACCCAATAGCAGAAAGCTGTCTTCTTCAAATACACAATTTGGCATGCAAAGTGTCCTAGGTGCATGGATAACAGCCTCATATTGACTATGGTCAACCTTCTCCACTCTATTCCTAAGCAAGCTCGCAAACAAAATAGTCACAGATGAAGAAGCATAGCTTTGTATAACTGAAGTTTAATGTCTGTATTCAGATCCAGGACCTGGATGTGAAACCATTTTAGTAGATGCAAAATCTCCTCTAGTCAGTGGCTAGACAGTAAACATCCTTCCTCACTCTCCTGGAACTGCCTAAAGCATTTGATGCTGTCTCAGAAACTCAGTGTCTTTTCCCGAGAAAAAATGAAAGGTCTGGGCTAACAATCTGAAATGGTCTGACCTCTTTCTGCAGCAGGGCACTCAAAAGGTGATGAGAGAAAGCTCCAGCTTTATCACAAACTTTCACACAGCTCTTCTGCAACATCTACAAGCAATCACTAGATACAGCAGTCGTAAATCCAGGACTTCAGTTCCAAGTTGTTACTTGGAAGGACACTTGCATCACCTTTCTGAAATCAAGACCTTGCATAGCATCACCTAACAGTCATTCCTAGCTGGATGGGAAACTTGTCCCTCGCAGATTATAAACTGATTTCAGTAAGTCATGACTCGATCATCCATCATATGACTATACCATCCAATATAAGTTAGCAGGAAACTGCAATTACCGTAAAATACTGCCAGGTATCTTCTCGGAAACCCAGGCTACC
This sequence comes from Psophia crepitans, assembly GCA_013399095.1. Taxonomy (NCBI): domain Eukaryota; kingdom Metazoa; phylum Chordata; class Aves; order Gruiformes; family Psophiidae; genus Psophia; species Psophia crepitans. The sequence continues at coordinate 29,439 of VWZZ01005490.1, forward strand.
ACAAGCGTGCCAAACTTTGCTACCACAAGAAGCTCAGGAAGAACACAGTAAAGCACACCACGGACCTGACTCAGTTTGCTCAGTACATTGCGAGAACATGCAAGGCCGTTGCAGCATAAGAACCCCACACAAGCAGAGGGGAACATATATATTTACGAACATTCATGCTCAGTTGAAAGACAGCAAGTGATGACAAATTGAAATTACCTTTTAAATTGATTCCAACACTTAATTACATCCACAGTTAAAACTTTGCTCTTTAGAAAGGTATTTATAACAAGCATTTTAGTCATCTAATTAAACTGTGATTCAGAACACGTAAGCCCAAGATTCTAACTTCCTGCATATCCAAAGGGAAAAAGATACAGATACTAGCACATGGCTCAGATCACCTAAACAGATGCGGAGGATTAGGCAGAGTGAATATCTGTCCTTGCGTTTATCAGTTTAAGATAACCTAAAGCCTTGTTCCAGTTCAGGTTTGTCACCTTCACATAATTACTTTTGATATAGCAGAGAAACATTGAAGCAGAGCAAATCTGTTTGTGGATGTAGTGAGAACCATAATACCACAACACGCAATCAGCAGCACAGCTGGAGCTTCAGCCCACACTTCTGCGCCTTGCTAGCTTGGGATAGGCTTAAGTACGTACTTATGCCCCGCTCAATGGGGCTTGTCGAAACAGATTTCAGCTGTTATAACAATGCTTTTGTCTCTGGCATGCATCCTTGCGAGCGACTCCAGCTTCTCTGATTTCCTGAGTATTGCTCGTTTCCTGCAACATTTGGAAGCATCACAACCGTCTTCCCCATTTCTCTGCCAATCTGTTTTCCAGGGCAAAGGGTTCAAGTGGCTTCATTTGATCCCCTTTTATTAGAGTTTCTCTTTTATTTCTGGTAAGGTGTAAACAAATAACATCCAGGAGTGCTGGATGAAAACAAAACAAACCCTTGTATGCTTCATTTCTTGTCTACTGTCCCGTGGCAAAACTTAGTGTTACAAAAGATTTGTCTCATGTTCACCATCTAGTGACTTCAGTGGCTACTCCTTCAGTCATAAAACTCAGTCTGCATTCTTCTTAGTAGCTGTTTTCCAGCATATCCAATGCTGTACAACTTTGGGGCGACTCTACAGGCTGTTCTCCAGAATTGTGATGCTGCTCTCTTCTCATAGCAGCGCAACACTGGCTTGTGCTGATGTTACCAGGGGGATAGAAGGCATTCAAAAGCTGCTGAGACTCCCCCTTTGCTGGCAATGACTGTGTCCCCTCAACCTCCACCCTCGTCATTCTCCCATTCTATTCCAGGATGAGGCTCAGGAGAAGAAACAACACACTGGCCAGAACTCTCTCAGGAGCAGAGCTGGCCCTCAAGTTCATCATGGGTAGACTGCTTGCTTTTCCTCTGTATCGACGACACCACGACTGTTTCAGTTTCACATCTCTCCGACAAAATCAGGAGCAGAACAACGTGGGGCTCCTGAATAGCTTTCTGAATAATTAAGCATATGTTCTCTCTCTGCTCCCAGGTGACGTAAAGTACAATCACTGTCTTTTGTTGATGGTGTTTTGCTTTCTGAAAGCATGAATTCTACATCCTGGCTTTCAAAAACCCAGTTCACAGTGTTCTGCCTTTGCCTGCTCCAGTGAATACAGGGGCAGCAGTAAAACGCCAGCATGGGAGTCAGTGCAGGGTGACTGCTGCAGCTTTTACATTCAGCCATGCAGAAGGCTTTGGTTGATACAGGAAAGATTTCTAACCCCTTCACATACACCTTCCTGCTGGAAAATTTCTAAAAGTTGTTTTTTCCCTCACCTGAAGTTTTACAAATGAATCACCAACATGAATTTGACTTTCCTTATACATCTTTTAAACAGTTCACCTAGAAACCATTTGGTATTCAAGAGAGTCTCAACAGGGAGAAGAGTTAAAATCTAACCCTCCATCGACAGGCATTTAGAAAAGCTTGCTGTACTACAGTGTCACCTTACCTTTGCTCTTGAGGCTGAAGCTTCTGAGAAAACTGTACAATGAACACATTGATAATGCACAGATTACTCACACAACATATGCACCTTGAAAGTGTGTGAAATTTTGTTTACTCTTACTTGGCTTTTTTTGGCACATCCCTTTGTGTGAACTCCCTATGTGCACCTCTATACATGCTTGCAATGGCATTAAGAAAGTATCTTTTGCTATGGTATCTCTGTGTCATTGAGCAGTCATCTACCCATTACTGCCCTTAGGAACTGTCTACAGAATATACAAACACCCTGCCTTTTATATATGCATCAGCCTGGATTATGTCATTGGCATCAATAAATCTCTATTAGAAGCATTTTTTTTTTTTTAAAGGCTGTCCAGTGCAAGGCTTTATATAAAAAGTGGTACGGATAGAGGCACTAGGTTAAAACCAACTGAGTTCCTGTGGTACAGGCTGAATCACAATAATTGACTGCGTGCATGTTCTCAGCATGCCTCAGCTGCAAAGTAAAATGTGTTAGTTTAAACCACCATGAAGGTGTCCGCACTCTCAAACAGTCAATAGGATGCAATGTGGCTGTGTATTGGGTCTGGATGAGATGAAGTTAATTACAACTTACAGTCCTGACATCTTAGGAGAGGCTTAACTGGGAGCTTGGTATAGCTTGGAAGCTTCCACCGTTACATGTCAGGCAATAAAGAGTCAGAAGAGCCGCTCATTATTATCAGATTACGGTACAGAAAACACAGGAGTCAAAAACTACCCAACGATGCCACATCAAGCAATGAAGCATGAGGTATCTCCACCACCTTGGGCTGGTCAAAACAGTGAAATCTCACCGTCATGAACTGTGAATCTTGGAAACATGTAGTCCACCTCAGGTCTCAGCAGCTTCAGAAAGTTATAAAGCTACCTGAAACAGAAAACTGACATTTCAAAAGCTCCCAGGAAACACTGTTTTTTAAATTTTGGATTCACAGTATAAAATTGTTTCATTTTGACTACACAACCTGTTAATCAAACAGATACACTGTGATTTTACATTACAATAATGCTGCTACTGTTCCTAGCGTCCTTTAATACAATCCAAAACAGTGCTTCCTTACTCATTTAGTGAAGCAGGTTGTTTTATACTATTGAAAAATCTGCCTAATATTGATAAAACAAGCAAAGTCAGGTGATTCTTTTCAACATGATCAAAAGTTTTAGCAAAATCCAAAGGCTTCTGTGAAAAATTTTTATTGGAGAAAAAGGATGTCCTGCTGCAGGGGAAACATCTCCTTCCTTACTCAAACAGTGAAACTATATAGAGCGAGTGTGATAAGGATGCCTATAGTGTCTGATAGCTACAACTGCCTTTGTGATGATACAGGTCCTATTGCTGTACAAATCTTTACTTTGCTGGTCTTGGCTTCAGTCCCGTCACTTTGGGCCTTAGTCTTTCCCACACTCCACTTCCTCAAAGATATCTGGAAACCCAAAGGAGATTTAAACAAGAAAAATAAACTTCTATTAGTCTTTGAGAAACACAGCTAGTTTCTAAAAAGAGTCTCAAAATGGAAAGCAAGCTGAATAATGAGAATTTTATTTTATTCAGACAGTGAGTTAAATTCTGCAAGTCCTGAATATTCTGTTCCAAGTTATCTCCATCACAGGAGACAGAAGCAGTAGCAGAATTTACACATAGGTCAGAAATAACTAATACAAGATGGATGAGAAGCTGAACCATTGAGTTCAAAAGACAACATTCAACAGTCACTGTTATTAGCATCTGGTTATGAATGGTGATACCAATGCTGGCACTGTTAAACATCTTCATCAGCAACCCAGATGGTGGGATGGAGTGCACCCTCAGCCAATACACAGATTGAACAAATATAGTCATCATGCAGAAGGAAACAGTTTTTCTCCTTGGATTTTGTAAAGCCACTGTATCCAGCTGTACATCCCCCCGTACAGAAGTGAAAATTAAAAAACTGGAGTGAGCTGAGGGGAGGGCCACCAAGGTTGTTGGGACTGAGGCACTTGTCCAGTGAGGCAAGGCTGAAGGAACTGGGCTTGTTCAGCCTGGAAAAGAGATGGCTTCAGGGGGACCTAACAGCAGGCTGCTAGGGCCTTTGGGGTATTGCAGAGAAGATGGGTCCAGATTCCTTATAGAGGTGCACAGTGAAGGGACGAGAGGCAACAGACACAAGTTTCATCAAGGGCAATTCTGGCCAGATGGAAAGAAAACAATTGCACTGCGAAGGTGGTTAAGCAATGGAAGAGGTTGTCCGGAAAAAATGTGTGGTCTCCATAGAGATACTCAAAATTAACGAGACAAGGCTCTGAGCAACCTGATGTAACTTTGAACCTGGTCCTGCTCTGAGCTAAGGTTCTGACCAGGCAGCCTCCCTAAGTCCCTTTGAACCTGAATTTTTTTGTGATTCTGTGACTCTTTTCATCTATAAAATAAAACTAATTTCTATTTTAAAAGGCTTTATATGAATTTGTAAAGAAAGGAAAGTGAATGCCTTAAAAGGCAACCTTTTAAGTCATACAATCAGGTAAAATGAAATTATTTATGATTTAATGTAGAAGCCTTTAATCATGCAAATGACAACTATTGCTTTCCTTCTCCACAGGTTCATAAGCTGCTCTCATCAACATAATATCTGATCAACTTCTAGTAGTGCTCTAAGCAACATGACTAACATCTGGCATGTAGTTTGTTTCATGGTTACCGGCATTCTCTTCTATCTGTTTAGATCTTGGCTCCTTTTGTTAGGGACATTCACATAAACAGGATGTTTCTCTACCGATATCATACTGATGCGAATTCTCCTGCAATAGCCATTTTTAGCAAGGTAACGTTAAAGGCTGTGATTACCAGCAAACCAAATCAAAGCTGCATTCAAAATGACAAAATAAAATGGAATCTTGTCCAGATCTTGCTAGAAAAACTGCTCTCTGTCTCCAGTTTATCTGATAGCAGCAAATGTAATTTGCACAGCTGTTCTTCAGGGACTTACACAAAGGCTTCAGGCACTGGGAAGACCTAACCTTTGTTTCTTTCTGGGCTGATTCTATCTCATTTTTATAAGGTCATAAATCAAGGAGAGAGAGAGAGAAAATATATTTGGGCTTTTGAATGCAAAATTAATGAGAAAAAAAGCTGTCATTTTAAGCAAAGTCCTCCCCCCAACCCTTCTTTTTCCCAAGTGCAAGCTCCCTGCTGTACAAATCAGAAGTATGCACTGAGATGGTGCCTAAATCTTTTATGAAATGGGCCCTTCACTTGCACTTCAATGGAGCTTGCTGTGCATTAAAATTTCTTTTAATGGCAGAAGGAAATAATCCTGCAGTTAGGGCAGAGTGGTCCCTCCTGCACCCGGTAGTTGGGCTGAATATGGGACAGATGAACCACAGAATGGCTGTTAGTGCCTTTATGCTGTCTCCTCATGGACCACAAGACCTGAAGGTCCCTATAGTCCCGTAAGGGTAGAAAATATGTAGCTCTTGAGATCCATAAGGCCTTGAATCTTGAGATTCATAGTCCCTGCATAATTTTTATGCCAACGCTACATTGCTTGACCTGCAATGTCACCCGTCCTGCAGCAGGCATGTGGTAGCATGGGGAGTTATGCAATCCAAATCTCAAGCCAAGGTGGGAAGTAAGCCAGCAAGGGTAGCCAAAGTTAACATCGCTGGGTTGTCCAGGGAGCCAGCTGAACGGCAGCACTCTCCCACAGGGAGCATGTGGAAGTGCCACTGGGAAAGTTCGACTGTCTTCCTCAGATGAATGCATCCTGGCGTTCCCTCAGCCCTCCGGTGTACTCATCACATGGCTTGAGGACACACAGGAATTTTGACATGAGAGAATTCACGGACATGCACCAATTTGCCCAGCCATGGAGAAGTGGATTCTCTGATGTCGGGCATGCTCCTTTCTTATGCAGCTCTCTTGCTTCTTTCCGGCCCCTTCTGCCTGCACAAGTCCCCACTACTAACCACGAGGCAGAGGATATATGAGTATTACCTTGTTTCCTCACATCCTCCCTCTTGCACAATATCCTCTATGCTATAGGAGGCATCTCTGCAGTTCCTCACCCTTGTGCAGACATCTGAGGGTTGAAAGAATTCCTTCATTCTTAAGTTGTTGACATTCATATAGCCCAGGCAAGACTAACTCAGATCAATGCAGCTCACAAGGGTGCGTGCTCACAGGCGTATTAACACCAGCCTTCAAAGAAACCCCCTCAAGCCCAAAAACAACAAAAAAGGAGGCTTCAAAGGATATGTCTATCCTCTCCACAACATAACGTCCCATGCTCACTGCAGACCATAGTAACAGAAAAATCTACCCTAACAAGATTCAAGGAAGACATTGAAGTAAGCTCAGCTGGATTCCCTAGGAAGAACAGACTCCTCCAACACAGAAGAGAGATTTTTTTTTTCCCTAAATGGTAGGTATGTTTAATAATACAAAAGCAGCAGTACCATCGTGCAAATATTTGTTTTTATCTCTGTGCAGGCAAGCCTGGCTCTGTTCAGTCAGATCTTGCTGTACTATACACTTCCAGTGTGGAATCCTTCCCTACATGTTCTTCAGTTTTATAAATACCCACGCTACCTCTAATGCACCCTTCATTGTATTATTTAGGTATAAACTCCAATTAAAGACTCATGGGTAGAGCAGGGAAAAGCCCTCATTTCCTTATCCTTTAACCTAGCACATTTCAGTGTCTCAGTTGTTGCTTTGTTTTTACCTGGCATCAGATATGAGATATAAATTGTGCTTGGAGTAATTTTTCATCATTTCTTCTTGCAGCTGCCAGTGAGTTTATTAAAACTGGAAGGTAATACCCCGTATTCTTTTATGTATTCTGTTTTTTTCTCTTTCAGTTTCTTTTGTCTGAACCAGAAAGTCATTGAATCTAATAATTTTTTAAAAATACAAATGTAAGGAAAAGATGCACTAGTTTGGCATTGGTGTTTTATTTGAGAACTAGATGTACAGCTATGACAAAAATATTTTCAACAGCATGTTGCAGTATGCTACATTTCTGCCTGTGCTATCTTTGTACATTCCGTATCTCATTTTATTTCAGTTTGATTCTCTCTGTTCGGAAGTAAATGGTAAAGTGTATCAGTACTGGATGTTCTTGTGAAGGCTTGTGCTGGAATATAGAGCTAAGATCAAAGTTCATTCACGCTTTCTACGTGCTACTGAAATGAAGGATTTGTTTTGCTTCTGATAATTGTACGAAAAGTTTGTAATGAGAGAAAAGATGTTTTCTCTCTCTTTCTTGGTCTATATTTATTTGGAAAATTACAATAAGACACAGAAAAGCCATTAGAAATAGCACCGAATATCTTCAGTTACAATTTGTTTTAATCTTGTCTACACAGTTATTAGCTACTGCCCAATCACTGAAATCTCATTTCCTTTTCTGAAAATTAACAACAAAGAACTGTCTCATAATTTTGGGAAGCTGCATGCCATAGCTGCTTCCTGCAGTCATCCTCCATTCTCCTCTTCTCGTGCTAATTTACCCCGAACTCCCACTGCCCAGGTGAGTAATAACAACCATACATATAGGCAGAGAGATGGAGAGCCACCACCATATATCTTTTGATTTCCATATCTACCAGATTAAGGGCTCGCTATCTGGAATGTCCTTTTCTATAATCCTGTTCAGTAAAACATCTCTCTCTCTGTTCCAACTTCAAAAGACAACAAAAAGGTATCTTTTTAATCTACAGTGAGTGGCAGATGGCCATTACCTAGTATTTTACTTTCCTTGAGTGTAGTTTATCAATGCTGCATTTATGCCATTCTCTCTGATACTAGAAGACTTGAGTTTGCACAGTAGGGTTTTTTCCCCTGAGAAATCACATTCCATTGTCTCTGCAATCATTGTCTATTCTCATTTTCACATAATTGCTGCTTTATTAAGCAAAGTATTTAGAAAGTTCCTCCCAAAACCTTTACACTGAGTGCTTTTCAAAAACTAAATGCTAACAGAACAATTTCTCTCCCTTCCATCACTAGAGGAATGTTAATTAGCAGAGCTGTTTTTCTCTCCTTTTTTTTTTTTTCTTCCCAATCCCTTCCCTCAAATCTGTATGTGATAGTTAGACACCATACTGACATGGGTGGCATGTGAACCAATAAGAACCAGAACAGGAAAAAAAATATGTTAGAACAGCACAATATGGAAGCGTACATTGCCTGTCTTAGTGAAGGTACACACAAGAAGCAGCAGTATTGGGAAAGCCATTTGAGAGAAGTGAAGAAATGGAGGAGAATTTTTATGGTTTAGTTTGGACCCTGTCTTGCAAATCTCTGCTGTTGAGGCCACACTATGCAGACCTGACTGCATAATTTCACAGGGCACAGAATCATGTTAGAAGGTGACAACAGCAGAACTGAGCCAATACTGATGCTGTGTCAAGTAAACCACGGAAGATTCACTTTTGCTTATGCTCTAACTGGCTGCTCAGCTTTAATTATTGGCAGGCATGGCAGGAACGTGCATGAAAATGAAATCTTGGTTGCAGGGGTGCTTGGAGAGCAACTGTTCCAGCAGCAATCACTCGCAAGTGGCAGCCACACTAGAGAGATGGCACCTTTCCAAAGAAGCCAGTAGGATACCTCGCAATGGGAACACAGGCACAGAGGAACATGAACTTTTTCCTCCACACTACTTATTCCTGGTGGACAGTCAAACATCGCTCTGGGAGGAAGCTGTTTGAAAGAGAGATGAGGTTGCTCAGATCTGAAGTTCCACTGAGCCAAACCACTAACTTAAGCATTGACGCTTGGTACGTACGTAGCTATGCTCTGGCTTGCACAGCAGCCTTCTCATTTTGTGAGCATGGCTTTTACTATCTCCCTCGGCATACTACTTGGTAAATAGCCACCATGACATTTAGTGTTCACTACAGCTTTTGACAAACTGAATCCTGACAAACACAGACACAACTCTTCTGAAAAAGCCAAACTTTGCCCATTGAGAAAATTTCCTGCCCATTTCTGTGGCACCCCGCAGGCTCTGCTGGAGGGATGGAGAGAAGGAGACCCACAGCGTCACAGAGCTTATCACATTGTTATGAGTTCAGATAATGCCTAAAGGAACATTACTAAGAGCACACTTTATGAACAGGTAGATGTGTACTCCAATGTACACATGCACTACATACTCACAAGTAAACAGCGTGGTGGGATTTCTTTGACAGATGTACAGCACTGCCATCAAAATCCAGCTCCTTTCACCATGGTGTGGAGGTCGCAGGTAGATATCCCACCTAAAGCATTTGACATCCTGCCAATCTTGAGCTGGCATTACTATCCCCAGTGCTGCACTTTTTTTAAAAAGTTTTTGAAAGCATATTGCCAAGGTTCACAGTTCATGGAATCACAGAACCACTGAGGCAGGAAGAGACCTTGGGAAGCATCTAGACAGCCTCCTGTTGAGGTTTCTTATGGCTTTGTCCAGTCAGGTCCTGAAAAACCTTCAGTGACAGAGATTCCACAGCTTCTCTGGGCAACCTCTTCAATTATAAACATTTTCAGTTTTCCTCTTAAAAAAAAAAAAAAAGAAAAAGACTTTAAAAAGACTTTTCCACTCTAGACAACAAAAAACATTTTTTCTCCTGATTTGCTGAAATGGTTTCAATAGAGCCGACAAGTGTCAACCAGTCGGTAGGAAATTCCGACAGCAGTTACATAAATGCCTGAAAACAAGTGTTTTTAGAGAGGGAATGCTGATGCTGAGCCACGGTTGTGTCACTACAGGTATTGCTAGACTTAAGTGAGAGCTCTACATTAATAACCCTTGTCTGAACAACCCCAGATCAGTATGAGATGTACATCTAAATATCTTCGTATCAAAGAAAAGAAAGAAGTAATTACACCTACATCTGCCACTTTAATTTTAAAACTAATTCATCCACTGTGGTTGTCTCTAATCAAAATGCTACCTCCAAAAACCTTTGCAACAGATATTTTTTATATAGCAGGCAAAGCAATCCCTTCCTCCTGTTGTGAAGGAAAAGATCGTTCAAGACAGGAGCCCGGGCTGTGCTGAAGGCTGTTAAAATTACAGACAGTTCCCAAAATAGATATCAAAATCCCAGCAGGCTCCTCCTCCCTCCATGGCTGCCCTTATCATGGGAACCACTCCACCATCGCTGCACTCGTTAGCTCTTCTCCCACCTCCCCAGACCCGAGAAAGAGACCTTGCCTTCTGACCTCATGCTTAGTCCTGCCCACACATTCCCTGGTCCCCCAATCTGGCTGGGTTTAGCTCAAGAATTTAGCCCTGGAGGCTGTCTGCAAATTTGTGTAGTTTATTTATATAGAAGTAAAGAATAAAATTGGTATCTGGCTGCTTTTTTACTCCCAGACCATGTATGCTGAGGAGAAACTCAGCCCTACATAGAGAAACAGATTTTAAGCCACTGGCTTGTGAGTACAGAGCTGTTGGAATTTCCACGTTCAGCAGATGGCAGGTAAAATACTCCACACACTCATCCAGGCTGGTAATAAACAGAGAAGCTCTCCTTATCCTTCGGTGGGCACAATTTGTGCTGGCACAGTCCTCGGGCCCCACAGTATCATCTCCTCTCTCTACCTGCAGTATTGCTGCGGGGCTCCAGCCATGCCTCTTATGCAGGTAACCTTTTCCTGGGTAGCAGGGACACTTTGGCCTCCAGAGACATTTTGCAGCACCCAAAGGCTCAGCAGCACTAAACGCCTCCAGGATGAAGCACCATGGAGGCAATTGCAATCTGAACCTTCCACTGTGGTCTCCTGAGTTATAATACCGTGCCCACAGCCACCTGGCTGGTAAAAAAAATCACTATGGATGCAGTTGGCAGGAGAGAGCAGAACTTGCATGGGAGCTTTCTGTTTTGCATCTCCTCCAAGCCCTTCACTAGCATCTCACGGCTTGGTCTGAGGACAGAGCTGGGAGCAAATTCCAAACACAGACCCTTCAGATGTTGCAAACTCGCCTTCAACAGCGGTTTGTTTCCGGAGGAACTGCCCAATTCCTATCATGCTGCAGGAAAATCAGTCTCTCCCCTATCCTTTTCAGCTTGTTTAGAGAGTGTCAATCCTCAGGCTGCCAGTACCCAGGCTTCCTCTCCAAAACACCAGTAATGAAGCAATCAGGACAGTTCAGCAATCAGCATCTTGATATAATCCTTCCTCTTTGACAGTCAGTAGGAAATAAATCACTTGCTGGAGCTTGCTACAAATATGCAGCCCAGGCACAGATAACATCCCTAAAACAAGAATGTGAAAGACAAAGACTAATCAAGGATTCTGCAGCTATCAGAGGAAGGTATTTTCTGTGACAGAGAAAATATATCATTTTCTTAGATATTTCCCATGCAATTTTACCTTCATGCAAGCTGTAAATGTAGAGCCTGAAACCCAAGAGATCTGTAGAGGTTCTGTGAATTTTCAACATCATTAAGTATAGGATTAAATTAAATTAGAAGCCAAATACATGCTTTCTGGTGTCCAGTATATCTATTCTTACATGAAAATTAGGTGAGTTGAAGGAGAGAGAGAAATGGCCAGGAGAAAGGCCATATAAAATTTCATCTTTTGACATAATCCAAATGGAAAAGCTGGAATGGAAATCAAAACAGTGAAACAGCAGCTTCAAAGCACTTATTGATAGCAATAGGTTTAGCTTAGAAAAAGATTCTTATCTCCAAACATTTTTGTAGGTACTCTGCTGATGAATGAAAGCATTACAATACTTGTTTTGTCTTCCTTCATCACCTCTTAGGAGAGGATGAAGCCTCCTCTGATGCTAGGCTAAACCACACAGAGGGTCTGGATAAATGTTTGGGAAAATACAGATTAGGTTTTTTTGTCGTGTTTGAGGATGAGCATTACCAATTCCTTTTTAGCTGTCAGAGACACCTATTGGAGCTTGACACATGCACCAAGCTCAGCACAGGAGTTGGGCTCGATGATCCTTATGAGTCCCTTCCAACTCAGGATATTCTATGATTCTATATTCACATTTAAATTCTGGTTCAGTAGGTTTAGAAATCTGTCCAAAGCATGCTGCCTATTGCTGAATATTTCTGAAACATGCCTAGATTTAAAAAAATATAAGAAATATATTTTTACCCCAACTTTTAACTGCCTCACTCTGCAATTTTTCTCCTCACTCCTCTAAAAAAGCCAATGAGACTGGCAACTCATTATTATTTTTTATTGCCTTTTCAGTGGTGATAGCATTAGAAGTCACCACCTTGAGAAGACACAGGGATATTCAAGTTGCAGGACTGTTATGTTTAAGGTCATGATTTTGCTTTGAAGCACCATGTCCCAAGACTTCAAAAAGAATGCTCGTCTGCAGTGAAGAAGGGTTGGAGGAAGAGGAAAAAAAGCAACAGCTCTAACGGTTGCATGATATGGTAGCTGATCTCACAGTATAAAAATACCTTGGAAGCTCTACCTGAATTTGTCTTAGTATGTACTGAAGCCAAACCCTCTACTACCAAAGATTTAGTAACTGCAATTTGCAAATGACTGCTATCACTGACCACACTTCTCCATCACACTTTTGCACACTGTGTGTTAGAGATAAGCCAATTGAGATACTATAAAAGAATTTGATAAGTCTGTCTTCTCTCTGCTCTTATTCCCATCAGATGATTAATGCACAAGCAGGACAAACCGAAACCAGTGCCTAATTAGCTAAGCTAATTAGTTCCAGTAAAATAAGACTGAAACCTATTCACTATTGTAAAAAAAAAAAAAAAAAACCAAAACAAAACCCCCTTCATTTCCCACTCCTAGTTTCCCCAGTTAAAACTGATCTCATCTGGTATTTACACACCTGACAGCCTGCCAACATTCACACACCTCGGGAGGTTAACAGAATTGAGAAAACAGGGAAATCCATGGGCATAAAATAGGCAGCAAATATCCACAGGGATGCTTTCCTTCATGACTAAAGCACGTGCACCTGTCTGTAACTCACCTATTGGTTGTTTCTAATTCCTTCGGATGTGCATTCGCACTATTCTGATATTATTTTTGCAAACCCAAGCCTTTACAATTTTTTTGCCTACATCAAAGGAGATCGGAAATTCTTAAAAATAATGCTATAAGCCTGGTTTTCATTCATTACTTACTAGTCAAAAAAAAGGCATGGAACATCTCAATTCTTTGGGAGTTGTCTTATCTCCAGTAATGTATATGTGATACAGACTGTGTTATACCAACCCTTCCCTGAGACAGCTTCCACCTTCAGCTGTACTTGGGCAGAACTCCAGCATGTGCAGAAAGGGCTGGTGTGCATGGGGGAAAGCAACAAAGGCAGCCAGTGCCAGGACATGGAAGAGGAGCGCTGGGGAGGGAGCCTGGGAAGTGCATTGCGCGCCTCCAGTGTCCCACTGCAGAGGGAAGGCTCTGCTGGGAAAGCGAGGCCTGGGTCAGACTGAAGAGTGGGCACAGACAGGAGACGTCAGACAGAAGACTGCTTGGTTGGTTGGAGATATCAATGACACCTTCAGAAAGGCCGGGAAAGGGAAGTTCCCAGAGCAGCTGAGATTGTCCTCACTGGTTTCATCCCCTTTGTGCTCTCTGCTGCCGCTGGGTGAGGTCATTCCCCCTTCCTCTTCCTCTGGGCTTTTGTGGTGAACTGACATCTTTGGCTCCAAACCGGACAAGGGCAGAACAGACAGTATGATTATTTCCTTCCCAGGGTGGGTCAGGTCTCCATCGCAAAGTGTAAGACCGGGGCTGTGTTCAAACTTTTCAAGGCCACCAACACAGAGATGATGAAGGACCCACAGCCCCCAGTGGCAGAGGAGCTGCTGCGTTTCTGCTAAGCAGCTTAGGCAATTTTTGTGCCCAGAACACCACTCTGCAAAGGAGGAAAGGGAAAAGGTGTGTCCACAGGGAAACGCTGTCCTGCAATCAGGGGCTGTCCCTGTGGTTTGAAGAAGCAGGAGCCACAGCTGTCCAGTGTTTCCTCCAGTTCCCCTGGTTTCTCTTCAAATATCCATTTAGAAATCCCACATTCCTAACACATGCGCTTTACACTTGAGAAGGAAGTCTTTATGAGAAGGGAAACAGCAGCCTTGCTAGCTGGGAGAGGTGGAGGTTAGTCCAGCAGAAATGGGTTGATCATTTCAGGCCAGTTTTATCCTCAGCCTGACAAAATGTGCCACTACTATTTAGCACAAACCCAAGATCATCTCGGCTCCCTTGGCTGGATCTGCACATCCCTGTTTCTGGCTGCATTCATAGCAGAGAAGCCACGCAGCCCCACACATATCCTCGTGTGCTGCATTTCAGTGGTGTTCAGGGAGGGTGAGGGAGCTTTGGTGGACACGGACTAGGTTGTTTTCAGAGGGAACTTAACCAGGTGCTGTGATCCAGGTGTGCAGAGAGGAAAATGTGCTTTAAGCCTCACGGGCAATGTGAAGGCCCAAATGAATGACTGAGGTCATCCATTAGAAGAGTCAGACTTTAGAGTAAGGAGTAAAATTGGGTACGGTGGAAGCGCAGGGGCACCAGCACTGACGTCTTTGATCAATGGATCAATTCCTGTCACACACACCCCCCAAACTGGACCATTCAGAGATGAGTGAAATGTACTGATATCCCTCTTCTCTCCTTGTCTCTGCTTCCTTTGAGTTACCACCTTGAGAACATACGAAGGGCAGTTTGGGGAACCCGACAGTGGCACCATTCAGGGCCAGTGAGGCAGCATGTGAGGGGCAGTAAGTTTGATACAGGTAAGCAGGAAGCAGCTGGCTATTAACCAGCCACCTTTACTAAGTACCAATTCAGTGCAGAGCAAGCAGAAAGGAGTAGGGAGAGAAAGTAGGACCTGTTGCATCCTGTAAACAGTGGTGCTAAGGCACTTAAGACAGACAGTAAAACCATCGTACGAAAAAAACCTGCTCAAACCAAAACACCTGACAATATATTTGATATACCGGAAAGAAACCTGCTAGAGAATTCATTATGTGGGAGGCTAGGAAAAATAAACTGTAACTAGCTAATATACAATCAGAGAATGTGATGCCGTTTGCATCCAGAAGCATATTTTTAATCAATCTTCCCCATATTACACATTTATAAAGCTTTTTAAAAGCTTAGCAGTTCAGTGGTCTTTCATAACTATAAATCACAAGGTGTGTCAGTGGCACTGCAACCCTGTAGACCAAACCTTGGCTGTTAAATGAGCAGAATCCCAACCGATCTGACACGCAATTTAACTTGTCTGGTGAAAGCCTCCGATCTGTCTTGTTCCCAAGCTATTTGGAGGCCACGGCTGATAGCTGCAGCTCTGCACGCCCAGATAAAAACACGAATCCGTAAAAACGGATGCCTACTGAGCCGCCTTTCCTGCTGCGTGTGGTGTGTCTGCCCCTCGCCCAGCTGAAACCGTCACCCAGAGCAGGATGTGAGGTCGGCTCTGAGGTCGGCCAGACACTGGCAGGCACCCCGCCACGGGCTGCGGCCACTTCCCACCCTCCCCGCCCCGGGTAGCTGCATCATTCTCGCCAGTGCCAAGGATTGCTGAGAGGCCGGCAGTCAGCAGGGCAATAAGGTTGCTGAGCCCCAAAGTGCTGCAGGCAGCCTGGGGGTTGTTCTCTGTGCCAAGCGAGGGCTGTGTGCGGCGGAGAGGAACAAGCCTCACAGGCCTAGACATGTCTAGCACCTAGGAAGGACAAAAGATTCAGCCTGGAGCAAAAACTTGGCTAAATCTAGCTGTATCTCAAGCATCCAAGCCATAGTACTAAAATACTCGACACACCGCAGCAAACTGAGACAGGAGACCTTTTCCTAGGACTGATGTCTTTCTTATTTACTGCTTTCTTTTCTCCATTTCTGTGAGAATTCGTGGAGTTTTAAACCCCATTTAAATGGAAATGTCAAGTACTAGCAAACTGCAGTCGCGGCACCTAACACAATGCAAGGTAAAGCTGCTTCTCCAGCATGCTGCTACGTGAAAACCCTACGGCACTGTAGGAGAAAAACAGTAATCAATAGAATACTATTGCGTGTGGCACTTAAAACAAAAGGCAGTATTCTTCAGAGAGCAGCACTTAGAGAATATACTTCTTCCGTGAGCGTGCTAGTACTCAGACCTCATTAAATAAAAGCAATATCAGATTAATTAGTTAATGTATGGTAAGCCCTTTGAAGAAATATGGTATTGTATATGTCAGTGCCAGCTGTTACTTATTTCAGAGGTAGTGAAGCATATTCTGTATTTGACTGTGCCAGTACAATTTCCTTTGGCTTCAACCATGAGATTTGAGTAAAGACAAGGTACAAGATCAGGACAGAAACTGGCCTTTAAATTTTAAAAAAGCTGCTTTTACCATCTGCCATCTCCTCCTGACTCTAAATTCTACCCCAACACAGATAAAACAAACTTTTCTCACACAAACAAGAGGTGTATTACACCCACAGAAAGCAGCTCTCCATTGCCTACAATTTCCACACAAGTCATAAAACAGTACAAGATACTCAGAGGGAAGCAAGCTTGGGCAGCTCCAAGTCACACAAAACATGAAAATGGCAGAATTACTACAGAATAGAGGTATGTACAACAGGGGAGTTATTCTGCTGTGAAAGACACATACCCAGACTATGTGGGCTCCTAAGAGTTCTGCGCAAAAATCAGAGCTAGACACTTCTGTGCCAGTGTCAAAAGATAAGATGGATAAACACTTTAAAATGCAGCCAATGCAGTCCCATAAGTGTACTTGAGAGGATTGTGTTGAGGCAAGGAAATACTGGCTAGAAAGCTATCAATAAATATAAATCCTCCTAGAAAGATCAGGTCAGGTATCACCTCTAGTCCCCCTTAGTATTTATACCCTCCTTTAAGTTGGCTTTCACATGTTTCTTAGACAAAAAGCTAAGTGTAAAGCTCTCCAGTATACCTATACAGCAGGATGCCTAGAGTCTAGAACAAGTGAAACATCTCTAGAGGGATGATGGGGTTTGGTTTTGTCCTTCAAAGAGGTGCTGTAAGGGTGCGAACAGACAGACACCTCCCGCCAGCAAACATCGTGTCACCAGTAGTGGTCCCCGGCCACACAATTATGCCTCTACGCTGTAGTGAGACCTGTTGTGCGATTCATCTAAGAAGGACACTACCTAAGCCACTCATTTCACATCTGCACATGGGCAACATTTGGAAAGATCAGGCCTGCCCGGCACTTCTGTTCAGACAGCGTGTGGCAGGCATCCTTCTGTGTGTGAAGTCAGTACAGATCTCAGTTCTTCAGAGATGACACGCGTAATTACACATATTATCTCATCATAATTATAGGTGATACCTTTATCTACTGCTGGTTATGTCAACTGTTAACTGCTTATGGCTTGCCTGTATTTGCCAGGCAAGTGCATAAATTAAGAAAATTAATTAGTATATGTTGCTATTTTTAAACTCTATTCTTTAACAACCCCAAGAAAGGACAACCTGATATTGGAAAAAGAGGAACTTATTTCAAGATAAACCAGTATTGCTGATTTCAGAACAAAAGATTGGCTCTGCATAGAGATAAATCTGAATAGCCCAGGGATTAATAATCCTGAAGGGTCTACCTGCACGTCAATACACCTCTCTGTCCATCCTGCTGCATAAACACTCTGCAAAGTCTCAAAGAAAGCAATATTTTTTTTTTCCTGAACAAATGCAAAGAGTGAAACCAATCAGACAACTTAGAAAGACCAAACTATGAAAAACAGATTTCATTACTGAACCAAAAGGCGAGACCATCTGGGAAATGGGAAGCATGGATTATTACCTCATGAGACTCAAAAAGTCTTTTACTATGTTAACTCTCTCCATCCATTATTCATCACGGATGCCAAATTAGACAGTTTCCATATCAGATCACTCCTAGGCAAGCCACAGCAGCCCGCTGTGCCAGCGAGGGGCTGAGGGGGGCTGCAGGGCTGGTGCAGTGCAGGTGTGTGCGGGGGATGAGGGTCTGCACCATCGTACCTCCGCCTTTCTCCAACACGAGCAGTTACGCCAGGCGAGCGGGCTCGGGGGCACAGCCCATCAGGTCTTCTGTCAGTGGGAAGAGGGACAAGTGTTGCTTCTCCATGAAAGATGAGTTGTGTCATTTCAGGTCACAATACTTGCCTAGCATTACAAAAAGTAACTTCTTGTAGGATTTTATCTTAAGCTTCTTCATATTCTTGCACCACTAAGGTGTTGGAAGGAAACTCAGCGGGATAGGAACAAATAAAGGAAGAGACGAATTAAAAGGCTCCAAGGATACTTTACTGTTCTTATCAGATAAAGATGCATCCTAACACCATGTCTTCTACCTGTCCCATCATTTTTACTCTTCCTCTACGGCCTTGGGTGCTACTCGCCCCATATTTCTGCTGGTGCCCACACCCACTGCTCCCTTCCTCTCCCACCAGTTATCGTTCTCTTTCTCCCTTGCAAAAGGCTAGGAATTCCACCCCTTCATTATCATTCTCTTTCTTCTTTTCTTCCTCTTCCAGGGCATCATTTTTTAAAGGCTGTCCTGGGAGGTGGGGAAGAACTAAGACTGTATCTGTGTGTATGTATACGCATATGTGTGTACACGTGTGTGTAGCATTCCCCCCTCTCAGGAGCAGCAGAAACACATCATTCTTCACTGCAGTCCAAGAGGGTAAGGAACAGAAAAGTGCACTCTCCTGGGGACATGCAAGGTCCCAGGGCTGGGGCAGGGGAGCAGCAGTGGCTGGGGAGTGAAGCCCCCAGTGAATCAGCCCCAACATCTCAAGTCCCGTGGTGTCATTTCACAGTCCAGCCCAGTATGGCATCAGTTTGGGAAATAAACCAAGCAGGACACATATAGGCCAGCCCATTTCTTTCCCACTGATATTTCGGAGCCGGCATTTCCCAGATAATTTTAGTTTGCTTTGCCAGTTGATCTCAAGAGCAGGGGGAAATACTGGTTTTTGTCTTAACAGTGTTATACAATATTGTGTTGAACTGCATACATACAGCCGGAGGGAAAACTAGGCTTAGCAAGTACTTCTTCTTGGCAATCAGTTTCTAAACAGATGTTCAGCTGTCGTAAGACGCATTGTGGTAGTGAGCTGGGCCCTAGTACAATGCACAGCCAAGGATGTAGCGACAATTGTACAGGATTAATTAAACTTCCTGAATGACCTCATTTAAAGGCTCTGCAGAGATGAGATAAGAATCACACAACTTGGCCAGGAGCCTTAAAAGGGAAAGGAAAGGGAGGGAAAAGGACTTTCCGTAAACGTGCACTTCTTTCTCCGGTTGGAAGTGGGGAGCAGCACCTGCAGGGCCTGGCAGAGAGGGGCGCACTGCTGCTGCTCTCCCTCAGCTTAAACAAAGAGACTGAACAGGTCGGATGTGCGAGCAGATGTCCACGGGCAGCCCTGGGACCTTACAGGAGCACACAGAGAAAACTCCCAGTCCCCGCTTCCCCAGTGGTCCAGCTGCCCTCGTGCCTCATTGTGCTGCCATTACGTAGCACTTTCTCTCCGCCCCAGAATCCCAAAGCATGGAAAGACCCACCAACATGAAGCTGGGGGCACCTATACTGCAAATGATGTCATTTTCTAGCTCGCTCCCTCAATCTCCTGGTCACCTACATAGCATAAATGCATCAATAGTTGGCTCAGTTCAACTGACAATAATCATCCCGCAGTCTGAAATCGTGAAAGAACACTACAAATTTGGCTCCCTCCTATATTAATCCTCTAACACTACCGAAGAGAGCTTTGCAGCCTGACAATGCCCCATGGATGCCCACTTGCCACATCCCAGAACACACAAGCCATACAGCCTGATGGCATACTACCAAACCAGCATCGGGCAGGCTGTGATGCAGCACTCACTCAAGCACTCTGAACTGCAAAGGTACCACAAAATAATAACAACATCTTGAGTCACGAAGAAATCTAAACAGGGACAGGACACAAACTTGAGCACTGCCCATACTGTTGAATTTCCAACAGACTCCTTGGCCCAGTTGCATCTCCCAAACAATGGCCCAGGCACACTTCAGGGGACATCATGATGTAGTCACTACTGTTAAGAAACAAGACAGCCAAAACTACCTTGTTCTGGAGAGGAAGAGCTTTTCCACCAGCTGTGCAGCATCCCCTCGGGATAGCCAGAGCATAGCACATTTTACTTGTTCACCAGGGTGACCGTGCAAGGCCTGGGGATGTCCCCTGGTGCTGTTTGCTGGACATGAGCCTCTTCTCATGCCTTCACACGGGAACAAGGGATTGCTCCTGGGGCCAGATGCCTCTAGCAGCGTTGATGTAGGCAAAGGTGTTCAAGTGCTCAGCTTCCTCCTTTGATTTCAGGCACAAATACCTTAAAAAAATTGATGCTGAATTTTACTGTAATGCCGGGAACAGGATTTCATGCCACAGTTACTGTCACACTCCACTGGGACAGTCCGACTCTCCACCACCCTCGTACCAGTTTTGGTGGCTCTGTTTTCTACCACACCAATCAACTTACCAAGCAAGGGCATGGTCATTAGGTGCCTGGCTAGGGAAGCACTGTGGCAGATGTAAGAGGTGCAACTGGGGAAATGAGATTTGCAGTTCCTAGGTGTCGTGGTTTTACTCCAGCCGTTGGCTGGGCACCACATAAACGCTCGGTCAGTCCCCCTCATTGGAAAGGGGGAGAGAATCGGAAGAGTGAAAGTGAGAAAACTCCTGGGTTCAGATACAAGAGTTTAATCAGTGAAGCAAAAGCCGCGTGCACAAGCAAAGCAAAACAAGGAATTCATTCCCCACTCCCCNAGTTTGGGTCAGGTGTCCTGTCTGTCCCCTCCCAACTCCCCACACACCCCCAGCCATCCCGCCGGTGGGACGGTGCGAGAAGCCGAAAAGTCCTTGGCTCTGTGTAAACATCGCCCAACAACAGCAAAAACATCTCCACTATCACCGCTGCTTCCAGCACAAACCCAAAACACAGCCCCATACTGACTTTCTTGGAGAAAATTAACTCTCTCCCAGCTGAAACCAGGACACTAGGGAATAACACGGCTGCTGCACACCCTTCCATCAGCATTCTGCTATGTGTTCCCAGTGCCAAATGAAGTCTTTAGGGTCTACTCGCAGAACCCTGTTGCTGACGTTGAAAGGGGATTTGCCCACAGAATCTGTGGAAAGAAAAGTTCAGAAAATTACCCACAGAATGGAAAATATTCTCCTACACAAACTTTATTTCTCAATGGAGGAAATACCTTTGGCCTTTCCTACCCACAGTCTTGAACAGGAAATCAGTGTGTCAGGAGAGTAATTGCAGAGAAATGTTTGATCATCTTAATGTTTTTAATATTGCACATATATCTAATGTATTTGCATGTTGTTCTTACTTGATTATACATAACCATGTTGGTTTTGGTTGGGATACGGTTGATTTTCTCCATAGTAGGTGGTACAGGGCTACACTTTGGATTTGTGCTGACAACGGTGCTGATAGCACAGGGATGTTTCAGTTACTGCTGAGCAGCGCTGACACAGAGCCAAGGCCTTTTCTGCTTCTCACCCCACTCCACCAGTGAGTGGGCTGGGGGTGCACAAGGAGCTATGAGGGGACATAGCTGGGACAGCGGACCCCAACTGACCAAAGGGAAATCCCATACCATATGGCATCATGCTCAGCATGTAAAGCTGGGGGAAGGAGGAGGAAGGGGCAAATGTTCAGAGTGATGTTGTTTCTCTTCCCAAGTCACCATTATGTGTGACGGAGCCCTGCTGTCCTGGGGATGGCTGAACCCCTGCCTGCCATGGGGAGTGGGGAATGCATTCCTTGTCTTGCTTTGCTTGTGTGTGTGGCTTTTGCTTTACTTATTAAACTGTCTGTACCTCAACCCACGAGATTTCTTGCTTTCTTCTGATTGTCTCCCCCATCCCAATGGGGAGGGGGGAAGCGAGTGAGCACCTGTGTGTGGCTTAGTCGCCGGCTGGGGTTAAACCACAACAATAATACTAAGGGTTGTGAAATACTTCTGGAGAAGTAAAAGACTAGAAGAGTTAAATAACTTGCTGAAGTCCCACAGCAAGTTGCTGATAAGGATCAAGAACAGAATCCATGTGAAACAACAAAACAGAGCAAAATCCAAAGTGGTTGGCGAGATGCCTATCGATTTCAAAGGGACCACAATTAATCCCCGGAGTCTTGACTTCTAACCTGCCCTTCTTGTGGCACAGCAGATTATCAACTGACAAACTGCTCCATTTCAGGCAGATCAGCATGATGATCCATGTGACAGACACCTTGATAAGCAAGTTATGATAAATGTATTTTTAAATAGTTTATCCAAATAGGTCTAGTAGATACTAGAACCATCAAAAACATGGTGAAAATGTTTTCCTATTTTTACTTGCTTTATGTGATCCAGGATCCAAGTCCCTGCTATTCTTACACAGGCCAGAAGTCCTGAAAATTTATCACTTCCTTCAGCAAAACACAGTAAGTTGCTTTCCCAAACATAGAGTTTGCCCCATTAAATTTAGAATAGAACATTCAAATAGGGTTAAACGCTTTCACTTAATTTTTAGCATGGGTTTAATTACTGTATGGCTTGATCTCCTGGAGCTTTCTTTTCACAATTAGACACCACAAGGAGATAATCAAGGACAAAAAGGAAGGAAGAGCTGTGGATGTCATTATGCACATTATGCTCTCTGCTCAGGAAAATAATAAAGAAAATAGCCAAAAAGTAACACTGCTTCTGTGGCAAAATGAGATGAAGAGGAGAGCCATCCATATTTGACAATGTACATCTTGCAGGAAGGCAGTGCAGCGGCTAGCCTGGGTACCAAAACACCCCAGCCGCTGAGCACCCCCAAAGCACGGGTAGAAATGCCAGCCTCTCTCTCTCCCAGACCCACCCTTCCTGCAGCAAGAAGTGCAGAACTGCCCTGGCATCCCCAGAGCGCCGCTTGCTTTCTCCATGCCCATGGCTGGCTCTGGCCCCACACTGGAAACATGTGAGCTGACCTTCCAGCAGAGTCAAGGATAGCAAACACCGGACCCATACTGGGGGGGACCTGATGGGCAGCGATCCATTTTCTTTGCACCATGAGATAATAGCAGTACCACATCCTCTGCATGGTCACAAAGTAACCATGTCTGTGCCCTCTGTTGTTAAAAATATACTGTTCTTGGAAAAGAACACTGCAGAATACACATTTTCTACTCTGCTTTCCACATACGGGGCTCAATTTAACTTTAATTCCTTCAAAAGCACACCAGCAAACACACTTAGTGACCTTGTGTAGATTCCCAGCTGGATGCTTCCTGCACAATGCCCAGGTTTTACCTGTAATAATGTCTCTTAACTGGAGAAGTAACAATAGGAAATGAAAATCATTAATAATTATTAATCAGTGGTTAAAACAAGTATGTTAACCCACTTACAGTGGATGAACAGAGCACGCCCTTTCCCATGGACAGAGGGCCTGAAAACAGAGTCCAGCTCTGGTGGATGTGTCTCCCCCAGTGCCAACGCCACTATAAATCAGCTCCCTGCAAACCCAAGGGTAAAAAGGTTGATCTATGTCCTGCGGTACAGCAATGGTTACAGGGGCCCTTCTCAGCCTAGAGATTCAGGTGGAAACAGCCCCAAGCTTCAGAGATCCTTAATTCCAGCTCAGACCTGTGATTAAAAATAAAAAGCAGAAACCTTTATCTTACAATAAAAAGTGTCCACAGTTTAAACAGGACACAGCATACAAACATGACTCTTCAGGACTTATTCAGACAAAACCACTCAACAGAGATTTTTACCAAGTGATTAAAGCAATCATTTTCCTTCAGTAAAGATTTTAAAAATTCTATTGATAATAAAACAGCAAAAATGAAATACATTGAAACCTCATGAAGAATTCAGATAAAAATTAACTTCTTCATCTGTGCTCAGATTGTCTTGAGTGAGATGAGACTTGGAAACCATAGGAATGGCCCAGATCTCAACATCCTCAGATTCAGGAAACAAAGGGAAAGAAAGGTTAGGTGAGTTTCTTCAACTGTTAGGGGGGTGGTTGTTTTTTATCTTTTTTACTTCACAAAAAGTCTAATTTGCTCAGTTTTGCCAAAAGAATTCCATCACAGATTTGACAAACCAATTTTGATGCTGTTTTGAATAAGCCCCTGTGAAAATGAGTGCTTTTCTGACCTCCACCTTTAGGCTTTTCCGTCAGCCTTCTGTTGCACACCAATGTCCACCACTACACAAGCACGGACTTTCCTCTGGCTCAAGCCTTCTCTGTGCTGCAGAGTCTCAGTGCTGTCCCCATGCACACCAATTGGAAGCACTGCCAGCAGTCCTTGGCGACTGCCTATCTGCATGCTGCGATGATCCTCTTGGCTGATGCTCCTCCAGCAATCCCAGAGACTCTTTTAGTGTTGTGTTCACACAGGAAGACAGCCAAGTTTCCCACAACCAACACGGGCACGGGCTGAGCAGCAGCCTCGCTGGGGCATCCCGTGGGTTTAGTCTATGCTACATAAGACCGGGCCCATTCCAAACAAGAAGAAAGTATTACATTCACAGTATCAGTGTGAGACCAAAGATGTATTTCCAGTTTTTCTTGCAGCTGAAGAAGTTAGCTATACCTATTATGCCAACACTTCATTTTTGTAACCTAGAAAGCAATTATTTTAGCATCCAATCCCAAAATCATACGGGTAATCTTTCATGTAGAAAGCAAATGACTATGAATAGGTAAGATAGTGATGGAACAGATACTGCAGGCAGACAGGAATGATGCTCAGAGTAGCTATATCCTTACCTCCCTCCAGTAAGCTATATTAACTGCTCTGACACCTCTTCATGACAGATAATAACCCCACTAACAAGCACCTGACTCTGCCTAAGTACCTGTTAAAAGTGTCACTGTCACTCCAGTGGGAGCTCTGCTTAATGCTCCTCTCCGAGTGAGGGGGAGCAGCTCAGCACAGGCAGATTGCTCCTTTGCCGCAACCTCCTCGCGAAGAGCTGCACGCTCCTGCCTTTCCATGTCCTACAGCACACTTGGGTTTTCTGCCACAGTCCCTAGAGATGCTGGCAGGATGCAGTCCCAGTCCTGAGGAACTGGGAAGCTCTCTCACATTTGCCAACAGAAGTTGTGGAATAGGTTATCAAAGCTTTTTAACTGACATTGCATAAAAATTCCCAAATGCTTTCAATATTTCAGTTAAAGACAGGAAGGGGATAACAATTACTTCAGCTACACTGCTCCAGAAGAGGCAGAAAAAGCATTCAGCTGCAGTTTTTCTAGGGCCTTCCTTCCTGCTAACAGTACGTTCTGCCCTGCTCTACTTTGGTTAGTGGCCGTGCCCAGCTCAGGAAACATGGGTGCAGTGCAATGGGCCTGTGAAAAGCTGGGAAAAGCTCCCCACCCACAGCACGGGGTGGGGAGAGCAAAAGAGGGTAGGAACCAACTGAATTTTTATTCCATAGATATTAGTTCTGCCAGCTAGCATAAATTTAAAGAAGAAACAAAACAGCAGTCAGAGGGAAACACCTGCAGTTCTTTGAGAGTCCCTCAGCTTTGAATTTGACCTTCTTTGTTTCACCAGTTTGAATTAAGCAATTAGACAGTAATGTGCTGCCAATTTTTTTTTAACATCCCTCCCAAATAAATGTTACCCGTGAGCCTTTGATAAGACCATGGCACAGAAAGGGCACATAGGAGACAGCTCCAAAATTTGTTGTTGTCACATTTAAAAGATAAAAAGACTTTGCTGCAGGAGTGGGGAAAAGCAGAGTATTTGAATCAAATTAGCCTGCTGGATACCTAAGAAAGATAAGTGCATGCAGAGGGTATTGACCACATACTGTTCACGCAGGCGGTTGATAGGGAACATATGTGAGGACTTGGTGGTGCTGGAAGGATCTGAAGACCCCCTCCCTCCCCCACGGTGAGCTTTCCTTTGGATTCACAATATGAACCTGGTTCAGTCCTGCTACTCCTGTGATATTCTCCACCACGCCTGTACAACCAGTGCTAGATTTCCTCATGAAAGCAAAAAGTTTTACATAATCTGTCTCCTGGAAACGTTCATCTCAGCAGTCCTCCTCCTCCTGTGGGTGTCTTCTCTAAATCCCGCTGCTCTCTCTGCGTTTGTTAATCCCCCAGATAATTCTGCATGTGCTTAAGTGATGCCTGGGAATAGGAAACTATCTCCTGTGGGGAAAGGAAAAAAAAAACCCCAGAAGTTAAATCTTGTTTTAAAATATTTTTTTAACATCTGGGTGATAGAGCCCACTGAGACAGCACTGAACTGTGTATTTCTTGGGCAGTAGCTTGCATCGAAGCCTCAGCTCTGTTCCCCTTAGACTGAAGAGAGCTTTGTGGAGCAGAAGGCTTTCCCCATGAGACTCCACTTCCCAGGAAGGTTTATTTCCCTGCAGCCTGAGATCTGAGACCACATACCTGGAAGCAGAGAAGGGAACTTTCCCCTCCATCTTAACCCTTCGTACCACGCAAACCACTAACCTACAGACTTTCCTGACCTGCTGTGTTTGCCCCAGCTGCACATCACACTTTCCCAGATACCGGCAAGCTCGTGGGAACATTTCGTGAACCAGGAGGGTGTGTGTACTAGTGTGTTCATGGATTTGAACATCCTCAATTTCCCACATCAAGAAGAAGCTAGAACAGGCCTCAGTCACAGCACGCACTGTATCTTACTGTATCATGAACACCACAGGGCCCACACAAGCAAAATCAGGGCCCTTCGCTGACACCTATGTCCCTTCGATACCTACGGCTCAATGAAAGTCACTCGGTCTTCTGCCTGGGTGTAATCCACTGGGTTCGTTTCAAAGCCATCTTTGAATTAACATGACAGCTGCAAGTGAAAAACCTTAAGCTTCTCTGCTGAAGCTTTAAAGGCAGCAAACCCAGCACAAATCTGATGGGAGTGACAATTCCTAGTGGAAAGGACTTTTTAAAACCACAGGTAGGTGTCCTTTCTGTGGCTTAAATTTTTACAAATACATAAGGAACAAAGCTCAAGCCAGCATCACACGCAATCACAAGCCAAAAGTGGTCCAAACCCCCAAAAACTGAGGCAGAGGAATACAAAGTTATATCTCTGCAGGTCTGTTTCACCTCCACCACCGCTGCCTGCCGGCTTTGCAGGGCTGGAGCAGCTCCGGGTGGCCTCTAGTGGAAGTGGCAGAGACTTTCCTCTGTCCCCTCCCCTTCTCCATTTGCTGGCCGCTGTGTTTCATGGTCCTGCACTTGGGTTTACACCTGTAGACCTGGCAGATTTAGCCCCGACGCTCCGGAAAGGCCGGGCGGCCATGCTGCGTCACGCTACAGGCTCTGGGCCAGGGAGGATTAGGGGGGGATGCAGATGATTTTCCAGAGGAAAGCCCCTACAAACAGCCTTTTGGGAAGAAAGCCAGGCTCAGATTTATGTCTGTGGTCCTAAATTGAGAATAAAGGGAAATTCCAAGCGCTGCAGGAGCAACATTTGCATGGTGAGTACACTGCACCCCTGCTGTGCTGCAGGAGAGTTAGGTCACCTCTGTGGTGAAACCTCCTGCAGCAATCAGCCCACTGCTGGAGGCCTTCAGTTCTCCACCTCCTTCTGCTGGTGTCTGGCTGAGGTGAGGCCAGTCCTGAAAGTGTTAGGGTACCGTGTCTCCCCTGGGATGTCTCGCTTCCCGTGAGCTGATGCTAAAACACCCGTCCAGCTTGCATGCCCCAGGAGCGGGGTGCTTCCCTTCGATGCCTGCACTGAATCATATCTATTTCTGTGACAGCCGTCTAGAGGCTTAACATTGCCTAGTTTAGCTGGAGGACAAGATTTCCACACAAAAAGCACAATCATTTGTAACCAAGCTGATTGATTTGTACTTGGCACCATGTAGATGGTTCAGAATAGTTACACGGGTCTTCCTCAATGCTGCATGTGGCAAAGGGCTTAACTGCCTGAAACCTTGTCCCCTTTTTTTTCCGCCAGATAGACTCTGCGTGTTGCCTGCTATTAGAAAAATGGGTTCTCCTACGGCTCTGGACCTTATGGCTGTCTTAGTATTGTCACTGGGATTAAGGACTTTCAGCCACCTGCTGAGCAGCCAGCACCCATTCCCTGCCTGTCCCCCAACCCAGCTCCACCGCTGCAGGCTGCTCCGGGAACAGAGTGCATCCGCGGGAGAGAAGGGATTTCTCTGCTCAGCCTCAGAGCTGGGAACACAGCAATCTGGCTATGCCACCAGTTATTTTTTCGGGATGGGCCAAGCTTCTCAGGAAGCTGAGAAACCTTCTCTCTCTCTATGTGAGATGAAGCTGACAAAGACAGCCAAAAAATTTGGCTTTGTTAGCAGAGATGACATTCCTCTCTCGGTCCATCAGTGCCACTATTCCTGAATTTTAGGCTAACCACAAAAATCTTAATTTTTGCAAAGCCTCTTCTTGTATCACAATGAACAGTGTCACCAACACACCCTGAGTTCTTCTGGAAATATAAATTTCTAGCAAGAAGAAAAATCAAACCACATGCAGATTTTATTGTTATTTTTATAAAATTCTAGATTGCTATAGTTTTCACGTGAAGAGTATTCCAGTTCGCCCATGCAAATCAGGCTATCGATAGGAGCCGCAATTAAATACATTCTATACAGCACAACCTGAATACAGTCCAGTCAGCATTAAAGAAAAAAATGCTAATGAGGTGAAACAGAAGTGCCTCAGCCTGGCAGCAGAGACCCACAACTAATGAAGCACCAACGTTGCATCTCGGGTGATCAATCTCTGCAACTTTTCAAACTCTTTGTTCTACATTTAAATATTTTAATATTAATTTATTCTAATGTCATCTCAAGTGAATAATGACTGATATCAGAATTGTGGTTTAAAAAACCTCCAACAATAAAAAAATACCAGACCCTCATAGATCAACCTGCCCTGGTTATTAAAGCACAGAACACCAATTTTAAGCAGAAAGCTTCTCTCCCCAAAGGCTATTCAGCCAGCTACATGAATTTTTATGTTTACCTTGAAAGCAGTCATTAGTATAGGCTAATGATGTCTAAAAACATTCCTAAAACCTGTGGTTATGGGCTAAATAACTTCTATAGGCTAGAATAAATTCAGTGGGAAATGCTGTAATAAGGACAAGAGCCTAAGTAACAATTAACATACAGGCAAATGCACCAGAAGTACACACTGGGTAAGATATTACAGAAGACCCCTACATCATTTTCTCCTGACTTCAGTGATTCTTCCTGCCCCTCCAAAACAGAGTAACGAATGTGTCTCAGCATTTCTACATAACTCGCTTCCAAAGCAAAAACAATGAACAAACCGCTATTTCGGATTTTCTGAGGCTGTCAGAAAATGTCAGCCAGTCCTTACGTTTGACCTCCAAACAGCGTTTCCACTTAAATTAGTTTATCAAAGCACAGGGAGAAAATGAGTATTTTCTTTTTTCGGCCCTTCTCAGACACCTTTACTCCTGTGAAAAGCAGTATCAGATTAAATCGACATCCCCCTCTGCATAAGAGGTCAAAAGGAAATTTAGAAAATAAGCTAAACGATTCTATCACGGCCTATTTCAATTACTACCTTGCAGAGGTTACAATTATACTGTTATAATTGTGTAGAGGGTCAGCTATCATACACTTTTAAGTACTGAAATGACTTGGCACAGTACATGGAATGCCTTTACTAGAGTGCCAACTTCCCCATGACCATCAGAAGCGTGCCATCACAGGCTCACAAGCTCCTTAGGTTGATGTAAGCTGGCATGGTCACGTAAGGAGAGTCAGACTCGCCTGTTCCTTCACCCATGCGGTCACTCCTCTGTGGCCAGCACTGCCATTCATAATGGACTAAGCTGAAAAACTGATCCAGCCCAAAATCAACTATTATCATCAATCCCGTAACCAGTATGTTACCCTGTCCAGCACAATGTTGTTTGAAACCATAAGAACAGTGTGTGCATCTGCCTGAAAACTCCTCTAACTCCATCCACCAGTCCAAGAAAAATGACTCTTCCTCCAAAGTCTTCACCTTTTTCATTCCATGGTCAATATTAAAAGGAAGTGGGTTTAGACAATGAATAAATACTCTGGAGGGGACTTTAGCCCACAGGGCATGACCACCACAGACAACACCGAAGGTACCATCATTCCGTAACAGCCTGATGAAATCCCATTGCCAAACAGCTCCAGAAAGGGAGGCCTGCTTGGTTTTGGCATCAAGAAGGAGTGACTGACACATGAAGTCTGCGGGATCTACGAACAGGCTGTGAACTACTGTTCAAAAAGAGCAGCTTAGTGAGGACATTTCAGCCCTGGAGAATCTGGGCGTATTCAAAACTCCACAACGCAGCACATTTACTTCTAGTTCACACAACGGTCCTGTCATGTATGTTATTAATGTTCCTTTCAACCATCTTGATTTCTTCCCTGAATTTGGGAGAACTTATTTTAAAAAAGAAAAAAAAAAAAATGAAAATTAAAATAAGCAATGTCAGTGATGTCTCCAATTTCCACAGTGGTATTTCCTTGATCTTAATCCAGCACTTCGTGGGTTCCAATTTTTTTTTTTTTTCCAAATCTGTCTTCCCAACAGCAAGTACAAGAAACAATTTTAGGGAGTAGGAGGGAGTGAGAGGAGGTAAGATACTGTCTGTTAGAGTAAAAAGAGATATTCAGAGAACGGGAAATCAGTCTGAATTTGGTTGTCCCACCAGGTAGCAAGCTCCATGGGCTGACTTCTTGTGTGAGAAGTCAGCGAACCTGTGGTTAAGTGTTTCCTTAACTGTTAGTTCAGTGCATGAAGTTCCTGTGAATATTTTATTTATGAGTTCCCATCATCCTGGCATTGGTATTTCTAGCCCTGTGGCCAGACTGTTGTCACTGAGTTCACCAATCTCGTCCAGGAATCTGTGACAGTTCCTTCTAAAGAGTGTTGCATTTGGTGGAGAGGAGGCAACATGGTCCAGGAAACCATCTTCATTTATGAACCACCATCTCACTAAGGGAAGAACTGTTTCTGGTTTTCCCTCCATCATGGCTGTGGTGGAAGACTGGACGTAGTGCTCCTATACAAGCCTGCTTGCATGACTACAGTGTTAAACAAATCACATATTTTGGATGAGAACATGGGAAGTGCTGGACTGACTATAATGTAAGACTGCCAGGTTTTGACACAGCAACCACTCAGGTTCTTTAACAACAAAATAACAAGGCAGGTTTCAAATACGAGTCATCCAGCCAAAGCATCGTCAATGCATTACTGTTCTGAGAGGAGAGGAGAGGCAGTCAAGGAAACTGAACCAAGAAACAAAGGGCTGCGGTCTGATCCTCTTTTCCTGGATGCAGCTGAAGCAGCAAGACCTCTAAGAAATCAGTATTCAGTAGTGCAACCAGAGCTACCCAACATAACAGCATATCATAAATATCCGATGCATAGATGGCTGAGGCCTTACTACTGCAACTCTGCTTCTGCAAGGATCAAAGCACTCTGAGATGGATCAAATGAATAATTAATGACCATTGCCTGTACCCCACCAGCATGAAATTACTCATTTAACTCTAATCAAAGTTAAGTCTCGGTTTCCCAAGATCAGACTTTTTATAAACTTTACCGCAAAATCCCAGTGTTCTAAAGATGTTTTTCCAATGCTATTTACAGTTTGGCTTTCATGACACCCTGAAATGTTCTCTTCATTGCTTGCCTCATGCAGGTGAATTACACAGCAGTAGCAACCTGCAAGATGCACAACACAGCAGTCAATCAGAAATGCAATAGCTGCTGAGCAACTTGACTGAGCAGTACCTACACCTTAAGACTGGAAGTACAGTATGTCAGCAGAAACTACAGAAGGACATATGTGAAACCAGAAAGCAAGACAGCGATGTATAGTTCAGACACGGATTCCCCTCGCTACTTGTGTCGGATTTCACCTCTTCAGACACAATCTTTGCTCTTCCTTTCTGTGCAGTCTCTCTGCAGCAGCAGAGTTAACAGGGATCACTCAGTTTGACCCCTTTCACCTCCCTGGCACTCCCTCAGGATCCCCAGCTTTAGCACTCCCCACCACCAGCCAAACAAAGCTAGATGCAACTCTCCAGAACCTGTCAAAGAAACATCAGAACTCAGCCAGAGGAAATCAAACAACCCATGAACCAGAAGGTTATTCCAGAGGAATTCTCTATGGGGGTGCCTTGATTTTCTTAATAGCTTTGTTGGCTTAAACACAGTTCACAGAGCTTGGCAGTTCCGAGCTCTGCCTCCCCAGAGGAAGCCCATAGGGACCTTGTTCTCATATTTTTATTGCTTTTTTGCTTTGATCCGAGGACAGAGGCATGTAACTGATAAGAGATACTAGGTTCACAGAGCTAGTAGTGCTTAAATTTTCTGAACAAGGTCCTTGGAGTTTCTGTCCTGGGAATATGGCAACTTCCTATCGTATCAGTGACCATCAGTAACATAGCTGACCTAAATGTTAACCTACTCTTAATATTATCATCTCAACATCAGAATGAGTTCTAGCGCTAATCACACATCCCTAGAGCTTCTGACCTCTAAGAATTAAATATTTGAAAGGACATTGAAAACGTGGAAAAGCAGAAATATCTGCTTTCCCAATTGAAACAATCTCCAAGTAATTTATTATGTGGGGGACAGCTCAAAATTATATATGGAAAAAAATTTTGAAAATTGAACTCTTTCCTGAAATAGCTCAAAATAAAAACTGCAGAACATCTGTGGCAAGCAAATTATGTCAATGACAAACACTGGGAGTGAACATGTTAGCAGGATCTGATCAAGGACCTCACCCCCACCATGAAGCACTGAAAAAGCATTTCTGAGGGCTACAGCCTTCCACTTCCATTTTCCCCAGAAATTTGAGAGCCCAGCAGGGGACTGCAGGTGGGAAACTGCACTGACTGGGAGCAGAGGACTTAGTACAACAACTGTGATGTTTTAGTGACTTGGCCAATGCTGCTGAAAACTAGAACAACTGCCTCTGTTCGTATTCCACTGAAGGCACACAGTACATTATGTGGCACATTAGACTTAAAAGCTCCCAGTGTACACAATGAATAATGCAGCAGTGTTTATCGAGCAGTTTTACTAATAAGCCATCTTAGATTTAAATAACAATAATAATTTTGCATGTAAGGGTTACAGTAAAAATGATTCACGCATTCTAAGTGCCTGGAGCAAAGCATACCTTCCTTAGCAGGAGGCTTACTGGGAGCTGACAGATGAGGGTCTACCAGCTATGCAGAAGAATGAGGGCAGAAGAGCAACGCTCCCCTAGTTCCTCCTGCCCTTTCAGTCATTCCAGAGCCAGCCTTGTGGTGGGAGCTCAGGACTGTAAATATTAGAAGTGTGAGGCTTCACCACTGAGAGCAATTAGTGGCCTTAAACCAGCAGTTGCAGATCATTCTTTTATGTACATCTAGTGCTAAATGTAGCCAGAGATAAGTAGCAGCTGATGAAAAACAAGTGAGAACTGCAAGATGGTAAAGTGACAATATGCTGATTTTGGGATATGGGTCACATTATGCGGGGATCACCCAAATATTCCAAGAAGCCCATCAGGAAGGAAAACCAGAATTTTGCAGCACTGCTCCATGTGCTTTGGGGTCTTAATGACTTACGCATTAGTATAATATGTAACATCATAATTTGCTGCAATTATGTAATTACAGCAATATTATAAAATATTATAATGCATAAAATTGGTATCATAATATGGCATAATTATAACCTGCAATATAATACATGAACTGATTTGTATACTATGTAACATTACATTCTGCAAATTGCCACTTAAAGAATTCCCTTAAATCCCTATCCACAGCTCTCTCCTGCTTTCCAGCCTACCCTCATTTCTTTCCTATCGTCATCACATAGTTTCTGCCTAATCTGGTTTGCTCACTGGCTTGTGTTCCACCTCAACATTTTTGCCCTGGCACATGTGGTCCTGATGGATTAGAAACCATTTTGAATTAATTCAGAATTGTTCAAGAATGTCATCTCAAAACTACATAAAAATAAAGCCTCTCCATCACTTAGGGCCTGGCTTTGTCTTTTCTGCTAACTAGAAAATAATATTTTTGAACTATTAGTGGAGCATAGAAACACCCTTTACTTTTGAGTAATATACTGTAAATCAGCATATCTACATGCTGATTGTTGAGCATATCTGGAACCAATGGATCAGCTACAGCCTGTAACAGTCACCTTATAGCTCTATTAGCCGTGGTAGTGATGGAGCCTTGCCCTGGATCACCCAAGGACCTGCAGCCCCCCTTCCAGCTCTGCTGTCCGCTTCGCACACTCCTAGCCATTCTCCCAGGGGTGACAATCACTTTTTTCTATATTAATTTAGCAATAATGTCAAATAATTGGATAGTTGTTTTGTGCTCTGCAAATTTAAATCCAAATGTATCATCCATATTGATAACACCTATAGACTTTGTTCCAGTTTTAGCTGCCTTTATGATAATTTTGTGTTTCTCCTTGAGTTTCCAAAGAATTTTCTATGCGATTAAGGGAACGAAATCCCAGAGCTAGCCAGAAATTATGTTTAAACTTTCGGTAATGAATAGTGAAAAGCTTTACCTCTTTATGAGAAATTTCTATTTCTAGGAGGTTATTATTTATTCCCTTTAAGAAAAGCCAAGCAACATTCCAAAGCACTCTTTAGAAAATCTAGCTTTTTAATAAAAAAAAACCCAGTTTTGACTACAGAAAATGAGAAATTGGGATTTCCCGCAATACCAAGTTGGCTTTGTAACTTGGGTGGCTGAATCTCGCCCTGGATTAGAAGCCACTAGCAGAATACACTTCTCATCAAGCACTGCCAAGGACTGCTCTGGTGGTTGGGCCAAACTGCCAGACAGGGGTGGTGCCATCCAGCCACAATAAGAACAAACCATCAAGAAGCACTTTTGGATGTTTTTAAGTTTTCTGTTTTAATTTTAACACAGAAGTAGCATTTTACATAGAATTTTTAATACTGTATTACTTGAACATCATAACTTCTCCCAGCTGAAGGCAAAGCAGGGAGCTCAGCACCTCAGAGCATGCTCAACTGAGTGAAGCACCAACTCATGATCATAAGTGATTCAGCATTTGACCAAAGGGTGTAGCTGAAACGACTGCAGCTTTGAACATCTCTCTGCTTAATTTGATTTGCATTCAATGCCCTTCCACTGGACTCTGTTAATACAGCCTACTTGGCGTTTTTTGTCAAGTAAATCTTCCTAGGTTTTTTCCCCTCTTCTGTCACTTATATCCCATCCACTGGAAGACAAATGGACGAAAGATGTTTTTGAGTTGATCCAGGTTTATTTCAACCCCTTGAACTCCTCCTCCCTTTATCTATTCGTGTAATGTTCTATAAAGTTTAGCCTAGATTTTGTGACCAGATCACACCTTCCAAGGGAAAGGTTTCCAAAGCCCATTTGTGTTTCGTTGTGGGACCACAGAGCTGCCTTGCTCACTGCTCACTCTGGAAAGCCACGTGCTCACACCATACTAATCACCCCGGATAACCTGCTCTGACGAGATGTATGATTCTGGTTTCTGACCTTCAGTATTTTAAAGAGGCCAAATTATTATACATCACTGAACAGCCATCCTGTGAAAAATCAAAGCCTGGGTGTATGTTTGGCTGAGTAACTCAATTCAGACACTCGTGAAAATTGTGGTCACTGTGGGCTGGTGTTTCAGATAGTGATTAGTATTTAAACAGTACTGTTTAAAGTACTATTTATAAATATTTAATACTCAGATTCCTATCTCCTTACCATAACCTCACTATCTGTTTTTGTGAAACCTAAATGTTTAATTAGCCTTGTTTACCTTTAGCAATAGGTGGCATGCTCTGGTTTTAATTAAACTACACTTCCTCTTCTCTTCGAATGCATCCCTCCGGCTGCCGCAGAAAAACCCCACATCACAACCCTCGGGAGGGCCGGGGAGGCTCCCACCGGGAGTTTTCCCACGGAAAGCACCGTGCGTCGCCACGGAGCGCCGGACGCGGAGGCACCACCTCCGGCAGCGCTCCCGGGGCGGCCGCGGCGCAGCGGGAGCGGCGGGGAGNGTGGAAGCGGCAGGTGAGTGAAAAACCCGGGCCCCGCCTCGTCCGGGCGTGAGCGGTACAGGGGAGCACAGAGGTGCAGCTTCAAACACAGATTCTCTGTAATAAAGGGGAAAACTAAGTTTGAAACTTAAAATGTGAACTAAACTCAGTATTTTATATATTATATATTCTTTTAAACATCTTTATTTCTAGAACTAAGGCATAAGGAAAGTACTTCAAAAAAACCCAAACTGCCAAACGGAAAATTGAAAGGCCGCTCTTCTGACAGACGCTGGGGTCTTTGGCTATGGCCCCACCGCGCTCCAGGGCTGGGAAAGGACAGCAGCAGCCTGGAGCTCCGGGTACGTTGGGGCTAGGAAGCAGCTGCCCCAGAGAGTCAATGTGGACAGTGAGTGGATATGCTGGCTGTGTTAGCCATCTGCTAACAGTTAGGTCCTCTTACCTGGGTGGCGGGGGTTAGAAGACAGCCTACAGCCCCCCGAGGAACGGGGCTGGAAGGGTCCTGTCAGAAGGCATGTGAAGGATGTGATGTAAAGCCTGCTCTCCTCCACTTCCCTGCAGATGCCCTACCAACTACCATTTTGGGGATGCTCTGCAGTCCAGCTTTGGGAAGTTTTTCCTGCCATAATTACATGCAGCTATATTTTTAGCCCCTCCATTAAGTACATGGTAGCTCTTTAAAAAAAGAAAAGCTCTCAGGGGATTGAATAGATTATTACAAGGGTTTTTTTTCAACCTTTATTTTTCTTTAATTAGCTGTTATTCACTTAAATTGGGCTAATACCAACTTAAAAATCTTTTCATGAAATTAACCACAGGGAAACTAAAATACCTTTTTTACATTAATTCTGTTAAATTAGGGCTATTCTGTCCTTAATCCCAGTTACTTTATCATCTATCACCTGGGCACAAATTTGGCCCAGCACAACTTTTTATTATTCCCAGTTCTACCCGACTGCCACCTGCGGCATTGTCCAACAAACCCTGATAACATCTCTGTGTGGATGCAAGAGTCACCAGTCCGTATCATGCCCTTAAGCTGGTATAAAGCAAATATGTGCAGTCAGTGATTTCCCTGGTCCCCTCTGAACGCAGCTGAACACATCGTGAGCTGCTGTTACACCCATACTGTGAAAGCATTTGCATGTTGTGACCAGCAGTTTTCTCTGATGTCAAAATGCTTCTTGTTGAAAAGCATGGTGGTATATATACGGCTGTACAATGTAAGGCTTTTTTTCCCCCTAAAACAAAGACTGAGTGAGGCTCAGCGTGTTCAGAACTGGAAGATCTCCACTGTACCAGGAGGTAGGCAAGAGTCAATATCACCTCATATCTTTCTGCCATTAAGGCTCCTCCCATAAAGGTTCATCTAAAATCTTGATTATGGGCTAGAATTTGTATAAAGCTACTGAGGATCAGCAAGCTAGCTGCTTCATCAGTTAGCAGAATTTAACAAGCTTTTGACAAAGCTCTCGTTACCGCTACACTGCTGCAGTCCACAGGCAGGGCCACCAGAGAGCGAGCAGCTGCTGCTACAACACCCAGGGGTGAGCTACAGCACCTGTACCAGGCCCATACCTGGGAGAAGAGGGCTTGAAGGCCTTGCTCCACAGCGAGCACTGTACAGCCCCAGCGAGCACTTGGCAAGCAGAGGAGACACTGCACAGCGGCATCCCAAGCATCCCAGCTTCCCACCACCACACACCGAGGCAGGTGTCAGGGACCCCATGCAACCCTGCTCAAGCTCCTGCCAGCCTCAGTTGTCCTCCAGAGAGCTAGCCCAGCCCACAACAGCATGACAGGAACTGACACTATGGCTAGCAGTCCTTTGGTTTTGTGTTAGAGGATCAGTAGACTGAAACTGCTGAAAACTTACAATATTCCCTTCATATAGGAGCATACATTACAGCTCTGCTTGCAGATCAGAGGAGACAGCACTGCTGGGCAAGACTAGCATTTTAACCATAGGATTCACTCTAAAATTACATACCAGAACTTTGTATTCATATTTCTGTTCAGCACTGGTTCTTTCACCACCTCAGGATATCTTTTGCCATGAACTGATGTTTCAGATGCTTCAATTTCTGCTCAGCAAGCAATATTTAATCAATAGGAAATCCTGGAAACAAGTTGACTCACACTAAAATGACTTAAAAGCTCCCAAGTAGTCTTAAGGAGAGTTTTGAACTAATTAAAGGCCATTCTAATATGCAGGAACCAAATGTGAGAGAGGTGCCCATGGAAGAGACAGACATCTTCTAGCCAAGCTCAAAAGCAAAAAGAAAGCACACAGAAGGTAGAAGCAGAGACAGGCTAGTCAGGAAGAATATAGAAACTTAGCTTGAATTTACAGAGGTGAAAGCAGAAAAGCCAAAGCTTAGCTGGCTTGGAACTTGTAGGAGGCATGTAGGTCAGCAAGAAGGACTTGTATATGTACATTGGCAACAAAATAAAAGCTAAGGTAGGCACTACCCTGCTGTGTAGTGGGGCAGGAAACCTAGTGACAAAAGGCATGGAGTAGGCTGAAGTACTCAAAGCTTTTCTTTCTGGCCTTAGGTTTCACCAGTAAGGTCTGCCATCCAGTCCCCCATTTCCCTGATCCTACTAGCCTAGGCTGCAGGAGCACATCAGGAGGCTGCACAGAAGGCTGCTCCACCAGGGAATATGAGCCAAGGGTAAGGACAACAAAGGCAGGGATCTTACCATTGTGGCATGGTCCCACAGCCCCTGAGCAGGAGTAGCAACAGCCACAGGTCTCATCAACCATCCAGTGATCATCAGGCAAAGGCAAGGTAAGAAATCAGTCCAGGAAATCCAAATAATAACTCATGACTACCAAGAAACAGGACTAGAAACAGGCCCTACAGCTGCATCCTAACTCAGGAAGGAGCTTATACCCTGGGCCTAAGCTTAAGAGAGCTCCTGGTGCCATGGTCAGTGGGTGTGTGGGTGGAGGTCCCAGGTGAGGGTGGTCAAGGCAATAAGCCTATTGGTACACTCAGGGCCCTGGTAGAGTGAAGAGTTGCTCATAGAAAGATACAGTTAAGGATTACCAGAGCCAACTGGATAGATACAAGTCCACAGGACCAGATAGGATGCACCTGACATTCCTGAGGCCATCTTGGGAAGGTCATTGTGATTGGGGAAGATGCCTGATTTTTGGAAAAAAACCCACAAACATCACAGCTATCTTTAAGAAAGACAACCCAGAGAAATGCAGGACAATCAGTTTTGTCTTCAGTCCAGGAAAGGTTATGGAGAAAATCCTCCTGGAAACCATTTCTAGCCACAGGAAGGTCACGAAGATGATTAGAAGCAGTCAGCAGTCAGCATAGATTATTCAAAGGCAAATCATGGCTGCCTAAGCTCACCTCCTCTGATGAGTTGCCTGGTTCTGGGGATAAGGGAAGGGCAAAATCCCAAGTTCTGGGTCTCAAGAATGTTTTCAAAGCGCAGTGTTCCCTTTGCACAACATAAACGTGTTGAAAGACTTCGTCTATGTTTTGTGTAGGGTAGCTTCCATAGACCATCCCAGACACTTCTGCTAGACGTAAACACTCATGAACTGGATTAGATGAGACATCCTGGTCCTGCAGAATAACTGTTCCTGTGTTTCCCCTACAAGGTCTTATAAGGTTTTATTTCTTGTTTAAAGTTATAAACTACCTCTGCCAGTTTTCTTTGTATTGCCTTTATCTGAGCAGCAGAGCAGAGAGAGAGGCAAAGCTGGCCTGGGCCAGAAGGAAAGCTTGTGGGAAATGTCAGCGTTGAAACCTGTTTTCTCACAATGTGTGTGGCATCAGGATAGTCTTCTTTCAGTCCAACGCAGCTAGGCTCAGTGAAAGCATAGTCTCTCTTTCAATGAAATGGATGAATCAACCTTAAATATTTTGTCACCTGAAGACAATAGGTTGTCACAGGAGTGCAGTTCAGTGGGAATATCTTTGTAGTAACAGAGGGGACCTCTTTGGGATCCACTGCTGAGCAAAGGAGTCACTCATGGGAATGAGCCCAACTTGAATGTCCCCACTGCAGAATTCCTCTTTCTTGTGTGCAGCTTTGTGCTAAATCCTGATGGTTTTCCCAAACCTATTTCTAAATCTCACCAATGCACCCCAGACACATAACTGATGGAGATAAACAATGCATTAAACTAGTTAACTTGTTCTTCTGGTGCCAACACAGATCATCATTAGACTTGTAGCAGCTTTAGTGGAGCCATTTGTTAAAAGAGGAGACAAGAAGTGCCCTTGTAAAGTGTGAATCTGGGCATTGAAATTGGACAGCCTCTTCGCTAAAGTAACAGAATCTTCATTGATTAGATAAAACACAATATATTATGTTAATGGTTAACTGCACAGAGTAAAACCAAGTAATGTCTAGACACTATTTTTCTTATTCATGTACTAATATTTCTCAGCTGTGTAAGCGTGATGAAATATTTTCTTCCACAAGCCACAATGCTTTTCAAAATATAAAGACTACAGCTCTCGTGTAAGAGCTTGAATGTCCTCTAAAACACAGAAAGCATAGGTTCCTTTGCAGAATACTTCTTTCACATTCAGGTGAATTTCTTTTACATTCAGGTCATAAATGTGAAAGACAAAATATACCAAAGAGCCAATTATTGAAATAACAAAAGGAGGAAATTACAATGGGTTGAAAATAAAGTCATACTTAGTTTTGTAAATGAGGAACTTATCAAATAAAAGTGTTTCCTGCATGTAGTACTTTGCAGGACAAAAATAATCAGGCTATGTATAAAACTGAACACATGTACATCATTTCCTGCTAAGCTCAAACATGACTCAATGAGGGTCAGTGCTATGAATGAACCTCTTGTGACGACTTACGTGAGCAGTTTTAGTACAAAAATGTTCTTCCTCACAAAGTCTGTGGCCTTGGGTTGTTCTGAGAACTATGCATGTCCTTAATATCATGTCACTGTCTTGCACGACATCCTTGTCTAAACTGGAGAGACATGGATTCGATGAATGGACCATGCGCTGAATAAGGAATTGGCTGGATGGCCGCACTCAAAGAGTTGTGGTCAACGGCTCAATGTCCAAGTGGACATCGGTGACGAGTGGTGTTCCTCAGGGGTCGGTACTGGGACCGGCACTGTTTAACATCTTTGTTGGCGACATGGACAGTGGGATCAAGTGTACCCTCACCAAGTTTGCCGACGACACCAAGCTGTGTGGTGTGGTCGACACGCTGGAGGGAAGGGATGCCATTCAGAGGGATCTTGACAGGCTAGAGAGGTGGGCCACTGTGAACTGCATGAAGTTCAACAAGGACAAGTGCAAGGTCCTACACGTGAGTCAGCGCAATCCCAAGCACAACTACAGGCTGGGTGGGGAATGGATCGAGAGCAGCCCTGAGGAGGAGTTGGGGCTGCTGGTTAATGAAATACTCAACATGAGCCAGCAGTGTGCGCTGGCAGCCCAGAAACCCAGCCATGTCCTGGGCTGCATCAGAAATAGTGTGGCCAGCAGGGCAAGGGAGGTGATTCTGCCCCTCTACTCCGCTCTTGTGAGACCCCACCTGGAGTACTGCATCCAGCTCTGGGGTCCCCAGTACAGGAAAGACATGGAGCTGCTGGAGCAAGTCCAGAGGAGGGCCACAAAGCTGATCAGAGGGATGGAGCACCTCTCCTACGAGGACAGGCTGAGGGAGTTGGGCTAGTTCAGCCTGGAGAAGAGAAGGCTCTGGGGAGACCTAATCGCAGCCTTCTAGTACCTAAAGGGGGCCTACAGGAAAGCTGGCGAGGGGCTGTTTCTTAGAGAATGTAGTGATAGGACAAGGGGGAATGGGTTTAAACTAAAAGCGGGGGGATTTAGATTGGACATTAGAAAGAAATTCTTTACTGTGAGGGTGGTGAGGCACTGGAACAGGTTGTCCAGAGAAGTTGTGGAGGCCACATCTCTGGAAGTGTTCAAGGCCAGGTTGGATGGGGCTTTGGGCAACGCGGTCTAGTGTCGGGTGTCCCTGCCCATGGCAGGAGGGGTGGAACTAGATGGTCTTTGAGGTCCCTTCCAACCCAAACCATTCTATGAGTCTATGGTAATATTACAGGACCACAGCAAACAGGCACTCACTTTGGGTTTTGCTGGGATCTAGGGACACGCTCTGTGCTGGCACCAACTCCAACAAAACCTGGAGGTCTCTCAGGTCTGTTCCCTTAAAAGCCACTGTGGCCAGATACCAGTACTCTGGGGGACATCTGCTGACCAGGAAGGGTTGATGTGCTGCGTTATACATCTGTGCCCCTCACCAATGCCACTACACAACTTACACGCAGGCCTTTCTCTTGCCACTGTCTGGAGTGATCAGCTGCTTCAACTCCATGCATGTTTAAAAGAAGCATGCTCAAAAAGAGACCCTTTGGGTTTTTTTAATGAGTCTGGAAAAAATGAAATTGCAATGATGAAGTGCCATAGGAATCATACTTGTTGCACTATACTGTTCCTTCCTCTACAACTGTACAGAAATCCTTCAGTGGGTTTTACTGAGATCTGATGTAGGCTGTTGTTGTTCTCTGATGTTTAAGGAAATCCCCAAATTAAAATTATTCCAGTACCAATGTCATAATTCCATGAAAAGTTTCGTAAAAATGCCATCCATGTCACTCTCTGAAATCATCCTTGCAATTGCAGGATGTGTTGTTACAGTAGGAAAGGGAAATGGTTTGTTAAAATACATCTATTTTTATATATATAAATTATTATAACACACATTTCATAATAATATAATAATATACAATATAGTGTTGTAATGTTATATGCTTTACATATACATATATAAAAATACATATGTTTTAGTGTATATATGCTTATAGTAGTATATATGTGTATATGCTATGGTTCATACCCGATTCCTCAAAGCCAGAGCACTCGGAAGTAGTGTTAGGCTAGCACTCACATTTTGAGGAAACTGGTAGGAAAAAAAACAGTTAAAAAAATGGGTGAAAAGAGATGTGTATGACATACTGAGGAAGACTGAACAAAGCTTTCCCAAATGGAAAGTTATGTTTCAGAAATCTATTGGAGTTCTTTGAAGAAGCCTACAAACATGTAGACTAACGAGGTGGATTCAGTTGATATAGTCCACTCAGATCTCCAACGAGAATTTGACATTGGCTTTTAAGGGAACAAAGCTTCCATGGGATAAGAATGAAGGACTTTGCATGGTTAAGCAATGATAAAAAGATTAAAAAAACACAGATAAGAATAAACAGTCG
Source organism: Psophia crepitans (assembly GCA_013399095.1). Classification (NCBI taxonomy): domain Eukaryota; kingdom Metazoa; phylum Chordata; class Aves; order Gruiformes; family Psophiidae; genus Psophia; species Psophia crepitans. The sequence goes on from VWZZ01005490.1 coordinate 72,763, forward strand.
TCTTCACACTGGAGAATAATCACTAACTGAATCCCCCAGACTTGTGTGAGAGCCTGTACTGTCTAATGTATTCCCATGTGGTGTGAAAAAGACTGACTACTGAAATAGTGACGTTCACTGATGACACTATTCTACTTCTTTGTGCTAGGAGTAGTGACACTCTGGAAACTGTTGCCATCAGAAATCGCTGAGGCAGAGAGTAACAGCAGGTTCAGAAAAGGATTAGGCCAAGATGCCCGTAAATCAGGAACTGACGGGGCAATGAAGTGGTGTCACCTGTTTTTCCCCTGGGAGACAGAACACTGAACTAGGCAGACTATTGCCCTAAGTAGAGAATTTCTTATATTTCATGTACACCAACTTTTTCAGGGTAGTAAAGACGCAGGCTAAATATGAAGAACTGCAGAAGCAGTCCTGAGTCACTGGGAGATAAAATAGCCTGTGGATAAGTGTGACTGTGGTGCACATGAGAATAAAAATCCTAACTTCTCAAACAGGTGATGACCTCTGAAGTCAATACTATTGCTCAGGAATCAGATCTTGGGGCTGTAACAGAAAGTGCTGTGGAAACATCTGTTGAATGTCCAGTAGCACTGCATAAACAGCCAAATTAATTGTTGGGAAGAATGTGACAGAAACCATCATCATGCCATCAATTGCATTTAGAGTGTGTCTGTGTTTTGAATACTTTCATAGACCTCCACCTTGAGAAGGAGGTGAAACAACTGAAGGAAAACAGCGAAGACTACCAGGGACAATCAAATGTACGGAATAGTTTCTAAATAAGAAAACATTAAACAGGATAGGACTCTTCTGCCTGAGAAAGAGACAGTTGAGAAGGGATTTTTCAAAGGTCTATAAAGCTGCACCTGGTTCAAAAAGGGTGAAATATTGTCTCTTCCAGTACAAGCTCAGAAGGTAGGAGGGTCTAAAAGGTGAATAACAAGCAGAAAGTTCAAAATAAGTAATGCATAGTAAAGCTGTGATGCTCCTTTCCACAGTTGTTGTGGCTGCTAAAAGCTGATGGACTCAGAAAGGGATCGGAAAATATTTTTCATGAGTTTGCACTTCAAAGACTATCAGTTACAATAATAAAACAACTGGTTCCTGAAGTCACTGAGCCAAAAATCATTGATGCCTGAAAGAATATAACAGGGAAGTGTGGCTGTAGGGTTGGGCTCTTCTGATATGACCCCTAAGCATTCTTCCTTCTGGTTCCTGCCAGAAGAGTTTAGTGCAAATAATCTGGCCTTGGCAAAGGGGTGCAGACTACACAGACTACACCTGTGGTCATCACAGTCTTCCCTTGACACACTCTGTGTAGTGATGGCCCCATGCATGACATTCTCCATTCACCCAATGAGCCTCATGATGTGTGAGATTAACTGGACACTGACACAGGTGGGGCAAGTAACAGAAAACGGGTTTGGTGATGCCCTAGACATTGTCAAAAAGGATCTCGGTACCTCTGTTCCCCAGCCCTTCACCTCCTCCTCCACAGCCAGACACAGTAAGGGCACAGCCAGGTATCTCCAGATCCTGAGCTGGACGAACTTCTTGTTCCCTCTATCTCAGCAGCTCCTTCCCACTACAACATCACCTACAGTTTGTGTTGCACAAGGTCTGTTGTCTACCAAGTTTTCCACCCCTGTCCACTACAGACAAGTAGGTACTAGGGCACACCTCATTAAATGCATGTATGTATCTAATTCCCATTGAAATCATGGCCATGTTCACTAACCATCTACGCATTGGAAAAACATGCTATTTAACATTACATTACATTTAACATTACATTTAACACTACAAGACATTCCAGAGCTCCAATAGACATTTAGTGCAGAAGAATTAAATTTAAGATTATATTGTGTTCCACAGTCCTGGATGCAAAAGTCACTGACTAACATGGTCGAGCTTTATGTCCATACCAACAGCGAACAGTTTTCCTTCTTGTAGATATCTGCCATAGGTAGTTACTCTGAATGCCCATTATTAGCTCTGTGTTTTTAAACAATGTTCAATTTCTTTCTAATTGGTATGTAAACATCTTTTTCTATTGTAGTCTTGGTGACTGTATGAGTGTTGGTGCAACTTTAAGAGTATGAGCAGCAAGCTATACTGGCACGGACCACTGTTACCGTGAAATTCTAAATCTGATCAGATAAGACCTGGAAAATAGTGCATTTGCAGTGGCTGTAGCTGATGGATCATGCCATTGTCCAAAATAGAGGAAAAAGCCCTTTAAACAGTTTTGTCATCAAATGTTTCAGACAATTAAAAACGCATAAAGTTTAGGGGAGCGAAAGTTCTTGGAGACAAATGCAGTTTTGAGTAGGAGAGTCTTAGAGACAGCTAGACTAGCCTGTCAAATCAGTATAACTGATCAGCAATGAGGTATACGACCATATACTGTACATTTTAAAAAACGCTTTCAGAATAAGACATCTTAACAAAAACAAAACACCAGGCAGAGACTTTTTTTTTAGGCTAACTTGTGGTTTTAATTCACTATTGCTTTCTTGAACCAATTGCAGAATCCATTACCACATAATTTGCTTTCGTTTTCTTATATGAGCATGTTTTTCCTTGCCCCAAGTGAAACAGGATATCCATCTTTCAGAATTTCTGTCCTACCTTTTGCAATACCATTCATTTGTATGTGGTAAGAGCACAAGCATTTAGCAAATCACATTGTGGTTAAAGAAAGCTTGCAGCTTTTCAGCTGCAGTAGAATAGATCTTCTGTTGAGCTACAAGATTGACCAATGTGGGACACTTCCTACTTCCCCTTACTTTGATGTCATATGTTTAAGGGAAGAGCAGCAGAAAGCATAACTGTATTTTACTGTTTATTTTACTTGTTTTGCCATGACACTGACTTTTAATGAGAGCAGATTTAAAGACCACATAAACCAGCTGGAGGTGCCGCTTCAAATCCCATGCCTTTAGGCAGGCTGCTCCAGTGCCATCCATGCAAAGAGTATGGGATCTGCCTTCAACCCATTAACGACGTACAGCGATTTTCTTTTTTAAACAAAATGGTATCCATTAAATGTTTACACTGCATTGTCATTGGTAACAAAAACTACCTAAAAATCATGAAGAGAGCTTGAAAAACTGATTTTGCTAAGGAGATTTTTCAATCACACATAACATATTATGAGAAAAATATGTAAATTAGTTTCTTAATAATTGGCTTTCCAAAATTTTCATTTTATTTTGGAAGGAAAGGAGTCACTGACATAGAATTTTAGGGACTGTTTGCTCTAGAAAAATCCACGATGGCGGGAAGGTAGCTACAGAACTGAACACTGGCACTGCAAAGTGAAAGTTGAGCAACTATGACTTTTTTAGCTAGATTGTTTCAACTTTTACAATTTTCATTTTACCAGCTTTACAGTTTCACTAGCTGGTTAACTTTTGGGCTCAAAGAAGAGCAGAAAGGTCTTGGCCAATGAATAGCCATCTCTGCCCCTTCAGCACGAGACTTTGCAAAGCCTGGTCTCAGAGCCATTCAAGAGATCCTCCACCAAATGGGGAAACCCTTGGCCAACCTGCTCCATAAAGTTATGGGAGGAGATGAGAAAAAAGAAGGTATATTTGAACAGAAATATTAGGTTTTCCATATTCATTAAAACGGACATGGAAACAAGTATCACAGGGTGGGGGTTTTTTTTGTTTTGGTTTTGGTTTTGATTTTTTTTCTAAAAAGAGCTTCCAGCTGTTTTTAAAGTACTTTCTTTACTTGTAAAATGACTTTGATACTTCAAGCAAAATTACATGTGCATGTGCCCTTTAAAAACTTTTTGTAGAGACGCTATAGAAGTTCATCCACTTCAAGTCCATGGCTACTCTCCATGATGAGTATTACATACCACTTATCTTTAAGTGGGTTAGAAGGAGATTGCTTACTTAGAAGCACATTAGCAGGCCTCGATCACGCAGGCTCCTCCTGGGTATATGCACTGAGAGGTTGCTTTTACTCCCAGGAAGAGGAACTATTTTCTCTGGGGGATTCCCACCTCATGTGGGTTGTAGGATACGTGCTGCTCAGCACTTTCACTTTTTGCTCAACAGAGGAACACTCTTTCTCACCTATTGCCATCTGTGTCTTTCCTGAAGTTTCCTACTGTCCTGGTTTCAGCTGGGAGAGAGTTAATTTTCTTCAAGAAAGTCAGTATGGGGCTGTGTTTTGGGTTTGTGCTGGAAGCAGCAGTGATAGTGGAGATGTTTTTGCTGTTGTTGGGCAATGTTTACACAGAGCCAAGGACTTTTCGGCTTCTCGCACCGTCCCACCGGCGGGATGGCTGGGGGTGTGCGGGGAGTTGGGAGGGGACAGACAGGACACCTGACCCAAACTGACCAAAGGGACATTCCATACCATATGACGTCATGCTCGGTTTATAAGGGGGTTGGGAGGAAGAAGGGGGGGGGGCAAGCGGCATTCGGAGTGATGGCGTTTGTCTTCCCAAGTAACCATTACGCGTGATGGAGCCCTGCTGCCCTGGGGATGGCTGAACCCCTGCCTGCCGTGGGGAGTGGGGAATGAATTCCTTGTTTTGCTTTGCTTGTGCACGCGGCTTTTGCTTCACTTATTAAACTCTTGTACATGAACCCACGAGTTTTCTCACTTTCGCTCTTCCGATTCTCTCCCCCTTTCCAATGAGGGGGACTGACCGAGCGTTTATGTGGTGCCCAGCCAACGGCTGGAGTAAAACCACGACACCTACCCCAGGAATCATGGAGAGGTGCTAACCTCAACAGGATTTCTATCACAGCCTCATAAAACCTCAAAAATATGAATTTTTCTGCAGGAAAAGACAGCATTAATATTATTCATGTGGGAAACTGAAGACAAAGACCTTTTCCTGAGGTTATCCACAGACTGGACCAAAATAGCAACATTTTTCATAAAGTATTTCATTCACAAAAGTTGCCTTATTTGTGAAATTAAATGACTTAAGACAGCTTCAGCTGCACAAATGAATTAATGGCAGAGACCTCAGGTCTTCCTCCCTTCTGATACCATCTCCATTCCTTCAGATATCACAGTTTCTTTGCTAAGATGCTGAACACTGCAATGATTTCAGCTTTAGGTATCTGCAAAATGAAAAACATCGCTGCTGCTGTAGCTTTTAAAGCCTGTTGATTATCAGTGGCCTACAGAGGCTTCTTATGGCAACCAAGAAATTGCAAGTGGTTCATCTTCTGTAGTACAGAAGGTAACAAAAGGACCATGCCTGAATCCCTTCCTACTGGTGGTAACCTCCAGTGTCAGGAAAAAAAAAGTCTTTGAGTAATTTTAGGAATTAATGTGTCACTACAAGTTCTTTAAGGTCTTTCATTTATTTTTCATTTTGAACTTAACATCTCTCTCAATATTAGATTTAGGGTTTGACTGGGAGAGAGGCATTCTGAACACCTTCATTTTAGATCCTAAACCTTGAACGTCAGCTGCTGCACCCTTAATGTGCAGTGTATAATTAGTACCTAAGTGATTATAAAATATTTCAGGGAAGGTGAAGTTTTAAAATGCTCTGAGAACTAACCAAAACCAAGAAGACACAAAAAAACCCCCAACACCAACCACCAAACAATATTTTCAGTGTTGTTTCATTGTTTTTAAGAGGGTCAAGACCATGCTGCAGAAGCAAATCAACCTTTGGGGACATCTCTTCCAGTGAAGGTGGTTACAGTCCAAGCAGGCTTTCAACCAGTGTCCCCTCAGACCTCATTCATAATCTGCTCCTTCCGTTTTACATATCATTTCCAGCAGTGAATAAAGCCCTGAGGAGAAAAAAAGCTAATTATTTGTACATGGCCCCCCACGGTCTCCTACTTGCTTGTGTCAAGCGAGAGTCATTCTGCTGACGCACCTCCCACCAGCCGGCTGTACAGTATAGCGGTGGCTCTTCTTCCCTCATTTTGCTTTCCCGCTCCATTTGGCAGAGGTACGTGTGTGGGATTTCACAGGGTTGTCTGCCAACTTTGAAATGAGAGATGTGTCCAACTACTATTGGTTGCTCTCAATTTGTAAGGGCTAAAACAACATTATTTGAAGCTTCAGACAAATACCAGGAAGGAAAAAAAAATCTCTGCTGTTGATTTACTGGAACATGCTATCATCAAGATTTGAAGGGAGGGAATTTAAAAGGAACAAATTGCATGTATTGCACAAGCTATTAATTTTACAATTTGATGAACAAGCCCAATAACGCATGCCCTAATGTGAGAACGTAGGTAACAAACACCACAATTCAGAGCCGTCATGTCTATCGTAAACCAACCTCTGCATAATTTCCCAGACAAACCAGCTACTACACTTTCTCGAATAACAGCTGGATTCACCCTTTGTCCTCTTTGTTGCTTCCAAAATACTTTCCTTACTACAGTCAGAGCGCAGCTACTAAGACACTTAAGGATCAAACTCAAGATCATTACTGTATACCTAAACTGGCTATTAAGATAATATTATACAAACCCTAACAAGCACACAAAATCTTTTTTGAAACATAAACTGGAGGTTGCATTTCCTATATACAGTATCTCACCTCCTTAATACGGTATATCAGCCAGGACATCTTATTCAAGAGTCATCATAGGATTTTTGTGGGTGTTGGAGCTGAAGGAGGACCAAGAGATCTGTTACACACTGAACCCACTGCTGGACTACAAAGAAGGACTTTGCACAAAGACTGAGTGCCAGATTTATGCATCTTGCTCATCAAAATTGGCAGCCAGAGAATTCACAAAATGTTTAAAGCACATTCATAGGACAAAGACCCTTTCTAAAAAGGGTCTAAAACCTAGACAGGTTTTGTTTTGTAGCAAGGTAAAAGAGTGAAAATAATTCATAAATATCTTAAGAAAAATGTTTCAAGCATTTTGGCCAACAAGGAGTTCTGCTATTTAAATAAGACTCAGAAAAATTTCTTTATTCTTAGGACTTCCTAGGCAGTTATCACTAAGCAGTCAGAGACGACCTCATACATGTTAGATAAAAAGAATTCAACCTGGCATATAACTACTGATGAGCTGTTAGAAAGGTAGTAGGAGTCTATGTTGCTATTTTTAAAATCCTACTCTGTTGATTCAAAAAACCCACGCCATTCCTAAGAGATGCAAAAGATTCTGAGAGACTTTTTTCTAAAAAAATTTTTTCTCCAAGCCGTTTTCCATTGCCAAAAATAAAGTAATTTTTCAAACCAAGCAATCCATTTGGGGATAGCTGTTTTTGCATTATATCAGAGACCAGTTTATGTTCCTTGTACTCCAGATGGTCCTAAAAAGCTACATAACACAGCTTTGGTACAGCTTAAAAATTCACCACCCTGCAGGTGCTTTACTGTTTCCCCAAACTGGGGCTTTAGCCCCAAGCCCTTCATCTACTGCCACCTTCTACAGCCTTCCTCCTCACGCCAGTCCCAGCTCCATTGCCACCACCTCCTCCGGCTCCCTGTGCCCTTCTCTCGGGCCAGAAGCATTGCAGAGCCCACAGAGAGCAGGCCTGGGAGCTGAGCACAAGAAGAATTCAGTATATTGTGTCTGTCTTCCAGAGATCCCCTGTCTTCCCAGGAGATGTAGGCTGAGCTATATATTCTGGAGAAAGTACACAGATCTTGTGGGGGTCCTTTGCTTGTGAGGACTGTTTGTCCTGCTCTGTAGCAGAGGTATAAATTAAACCGACGAAAGCAAAGGTGGCTGCTGGCCTTGGTAGTCTTTCTGCATGGCAGTCTTCCACAGCAGTGTAGTCTTGACCCCACCTGGAGTACTGC
>VWZZ01005490.1:80766-106931 GCA_013399095.1 Psophia crepitans
CCTGGTCTAGTGGAGGGTGTCCCTGCCCATGGCAAGGGGGGTTGGAACTAGATGATCTTTGAGGTGCCTTCCAACCCAAACCATTCTGTGATTCTATGATTCTTCAGTGCTTTTCATATCCCTTTATTTTGTTCATGAATACAGAATATTGTACCTACCATCAGCTGTAAACTCCCACAAAAGTGATGCTGTCATATGCCTCTCCATTCCCCATGCAATGGAAAGGCTAAATACAACACTGCCATGCTGTTCTAGCAGATTTTTTTTTAACATAAGATATAGGGGAAGAGTCAGACCTCAAATTCCAGCAAGATAAAGTTGGTATTTTAGGTAGCTACATCCTGCTATGCTTAGGTTTTTAAGCTAGACATGGGAATGATGAATTTAGTATAAGCATTTAATTAACTCCCCAACTTTCTAGGAAAGTGTTGCACTTTCTGCTGAAGCTCATGCTATCATGAATATGCTGCCAGAAGATGCTCAAGATAGCTACTTCAGAATACAATGACCTCAGTTACTACATTTACTGCAAAAATCACCAGTATGAGGTCTTGGTGCAACCTTCTTGTTACTGTCTTCAGTTTCCAGTAACCTCCATTCTCAGGACCTTGAAGGCAAAGAACTGGGGGTTTTTGTACCCATGCTAAGCAGAGGTCGAAGAGGGCCAGTGTGGTACTCTCCTGGCCTGCCCACAGATTAGTGTGAACATGTAGCGTTCTCAGCCCCCTCATTTCCCTGCAAAAAGCGCTGAACTCCCCTTCCAGAACAGACATACATGCAGCATGCTTGTAGGTGACTAATGCTGTATCCCATGTTGCAAATGTACTTTATTCTATTGCCATTATTTTTTCCACAGGAAACCCAAGTGCGATCCTTGTTCTGTTTTATCTCCTGGTAATGGGAAAGTTTGGCAACAACATCACTGTTGATGCTTTTCCTCCTTCTAAAAAGAGGAGACATTTTTCATGTGTCCGTTTTCCAAAAGCCATGGAGTTGGGGTTTTTTGCCAAAGAAATGGGTGAGTCAGGCTGCTAACAGATAGTACATGCAGATCTTTTAGAAGCGCGCTAAGCCGTTCCCGGGAAACAGCTCATGTTTGACTTCACAGCCTGACACAGCCAGCACCGTTTGAGCAGAACACCCGTTAGTACATGAATCATGGCAGAACAACAGGTAGCTCAGCTCACAATGTTATGTCACAGTTACATCAATGTTCAGGGAAACAAAAGAGTGAATAAAAATAAAAGTCAGAATACAACTGTATTATTCAGCCTGATTAGAAGGCAAAATATTGTGATGAGCCAGCCAAAAAGGACAAACGCGTTCGCACGCACTTATTTCCCCGGCTGCCAGTGCTGCCCAGCGGGGTAAAGCCTGGGGAAAGGTAGGAAGTCAGAGAGGAAAATCCACTGCCCCTGTAAACCTCTGGCAATCTAAAGGTGATTTGGCAATCAAATGCCACTGCGATTTGATACTGCTACATAAGAAAAAGAAGGTTAGAAAAAAGATGGGAAGGGACTAAGGTAAGCACTGAACATTATTAGGGAGCATTTTGTTGTCTCTGTACCTGAGACTTTACTCTTTACATGGGATGAGGCCACCAGGAATGCTTGGAAGCCTCCCCAGGCCCTGTGCTGCCTTGGTGCACAATTTGCTCCACTACAACTCCAGTGGAGCAACTTTCTCACTTCCTACCTGCTTCCAGAAATACCCACCTGCTCTCTGTGTGCCAACACTACCCAGCTATCTTAATGTCTGCTACACTGAGTAGAAATACCTGAGCATAATTTATTCTAGAGATACACCATGACACATTCAGAAGTGAAAAGACTTGCTTGTTGGGCGGGGGGCAGTATCCAGTCACTCAGTAATTCACTAGTAATTCACTTCTGCTAGATCATGGTTTCCAGTAGTGTATTTGAAGGCACCACTTCCAGAGGAGTGGAGTGAGAAAGTCTTTCCTAAGAGGGTGACTCCAAAATAATTTAGGTAGCTAATGGAACCATGATTTCTGAGGGGTAGGGTTCACTGGAAGAGACACAGTAAGATTTTCAAAACTGAAGTCCAGGATGGCAGGATTGTGTTCCCTGACATGATTAACCTAATACAAACCCTAGATCTCTACGGGACGGTTACCATTTTTTGTGCATTGAATTCTGCACAATTTTATTTTGGAGTCCGAACAGCTAAAAAGCAAGAGCTATACCCAAGCTGTGAGTACAGGATACTTTTAAGGACACGGAGACACAGTCCCCATCACTACTGAAACACACACAGAGTGAGTGGCCAAACAGGGAGACGTGACAGGGGTACACAGCTTTTGGAGCACTGCAGGAGAAGGTCATCCTGCTTCAGAGGGGATGTTGGTGTATGTAATTTGTTTTCATTTCAACTGATATTAAGCCAAACATTATAAAAGGCTTAGTGACCGGGTCCTTTCCTCCAGCATACTGCTGGGAAGCTGCAGCATTTAGGGGCTGTGATCTCACTGGCTCCAAGGAAATCCAGCAACAGCATCAACAGCCGAGGAGATGGCAGTGAGCCACGCCAGTTTCACTCAGAAATCTCTGCTGCTGGTATATGCAGAGCTGCCAAAACCCTGGCTGAGTGTGACCGAGCCAACGTGAGAACCACACCACTGCCCAGTGTGGGAAACCAGCTCCTTCCCAGCCCTCCCACCCCAGAATATTCTTTACCAAATATATTTTCCTGTTAACCCTTGTTGGCCCAGAAGAAGAATCAGCCAGACTTTCTCAGTGAGAGTTACCATAAGGACGGAACGTTTCAGCAGCAAAGACCAGCAGTGTGACACAAGGCCAACCAGCGCTAATGCGAGGTGCTCCTGGCTGCGTGAGGAGCTTTCCTAGAGGAGAGCTTCAGGGAAAATTATAAAGAAATAGAACAATTTTCCTTGCTGAAAGGCCCAAAGCCCCAAAACTAGCCTGAAAAGCTGTGGTTACCTAGCATGCTACATGGTAAGGTGGTAAGAGGAAAGATGGAAGAAGTGATACTGGGATGAAGTAGTCAGCCACACTCATAAGAAACGGCCATGTTCCACATTCTTCCAAATAAACCCAAAACACTTGTTGGATCTTGTCCATTTTTAGCTGGTGTCTATGATCCTGTTACGTTATTGTGAAATAATCATTAACCAAACAAAACAGACTTGCACTGGCAGACTTCTGAACACACAACGGTAAAGAGGAAAGGGATGGTGCTTGAGAGCTGCAATACGTCACTCCAACTTAACTCCTATGACTTCTTTCAGTTATTCCCCTTGTCTGAGATACAGTCCGTGTTATCAGAGAAAATTCACAAAATTCACAAAGCTCAGTATCTTTTAAAAGATGTAGGGAGTAAGCATGGCTTGTGGCAAACCCTGAAGCTAGAAGAATGGAGTATAACGTTTAGTGCTATGACAAAATGCCTATCACAATCCAATGAATATGTGTTTACACTCCAAACACTTGTTGGTCAATTATAATAGAGCGCTGTGAATATTAAGAGTGTTTTTTTTAAAGAGTCCAATTGTAATAAGCCCCGCTTTGGGTGATGCTGAGAAAAACCTGCTACGTAATTGCAATGTGCTCTGCTGCCTTTCTGATTAGAGCTGCCTGGGGCCTCTCAGTCTATGCTACCAGGGCCAAATTCGCATATTCATATTCAGCAGATGAAGCGTCAAGAGTACCGTTATTTCTTTAAGAAACCCTGCTCATTGAAACACCAAGTCTAGAAAACAAGCAGTAAATTACCCTTGGGTTCAGGCTCATTCATTTTGTGACTAACCTCCAGGCCTGAGGTTTTCTTACCTTTAATTCTAACATTAGACATATAAATTTAAACTGTTATATGACTTGAATTATCAGAAAAGATGTGTGCAAGCAAAACATCGCTTAAATTTCTTTTGAAGACGTATATAACTGGTAACACGGGCATTTGAAATTAGCCTTTGGCCTCTAGGATTTTCACATGGGCTTTGACACCAATTTATTAGGTGTCTTCAGATAAACCAGCCTCCCTGTGCCTTGAATTCCTTGCCCATACAATGAAAACAATGACTGTAATTAACCTGCTAGGGACTTCCAGATTGGTTAATTACTGTGATGCCAGTACAGGTAGCAGCCACAGCGTCAGGCAGGCATCACTGCTGCTTCAGACAGGAGGCACCCAGGGTCATCACAGGCTCCTTCACAGAAAAAGGAAGCGGCAGGGGACCCTGCACAATCTTGGAAAGCTTCGAACAACGGCTCTTGCCCTCGCTCTTGGGGAAGTCACCACCACTTTCTCTTGTGCTTTCCCACTAGCAGGCTTGCTGTTATCCTGCCTAGCCACAGCTCTCAAGAGGCACTGAACACCTTTGGGTCAGTTATTCAGCAACCCGCCTTCAGCCTGTGAAAAACCGGACCATAGAGCTCAGGAAATTGGGAAGGGAGATAAGGGGATAACATTCCCTTTTTTCTCTCCACTGGCTTCCCTGGAAATAGAGTGAGTACTTCCAGCACTTCAGCCAGCTGCAAGGCTTGTGGCTGCTTTGCTTCATCCTCAGCAGGTATGTCTGGTTTCTGGTCACAGGATGGTCCTTCACCTTCCCTTTTTCCTATGAAACGAAACAAAACAGAGAGATCTGCAAAGTAACGAGAACGAAACCACTTCGTTCACTTTCAGGGAGACTGAGCGAAGTTTCCTGAAACGTAACAGGATGTGAAAGCAGCAGCAGCCCTTTGAGCTGAGCTCTGCAAGCCTCTGCAGCAGCAATGTCAGGCTGCCCGGGGAACTTCTGATCATGCAACACACCTCTTCCAATGACATCTTACACTAGTTCGTTGTTTTGAAGTTACTGCCTCTGACGTCCATTGTTTGGCAAGGGTGGCCTAATCTGAAAAAATACCCATTCAAAAATCAAATCTGTTTCTTCTTCTGCCCATGTTTAGGATATTTGGAAATTTCACAACAACTGCCGGATTTCATTCACATTCCCCCCGAGCTCCCTGACCAGCTAACTTTACTCCAGACCTCAGATACAGCAGATTGGGCTCACGTCCCGACACACATTCATCCTAACCTCCTGTTCGCAGCAGTGTTGTGACAGCTGCTCCTCGTGTCAGGGCCGGGTGGCTGGGGAGAGCGGGGGTGAGATAAATATGACAAAAGGGCTGTTGTGACACCAGCTTTGTACAAAGGAAATCAGGGATTGTGTTTCAAGTACAGCTGAATTGTGATCGCTCTCCAGTGCGTATCGACAAATGCTCATTTTTCAATAACTACGGTTTTCTACTTGCACTGCTCTGCATTTCTTAAAATTTTAATCAAGCCCTGACCACAAGTCTCCAGCTGAAAGTAACTTTGCCTTGTCTGCCCGGTGCCAGAAGTGACACCACCTTCCACAAACACTAGCCTTCCTACTGCAATGTTTGGCCAAGCTGCGGTACCTTTGGGTGCCTGACGCATGCCGATGTCCTGCGGGATTAGCTATGTTAGCTTATTACGGATGCACTCACAGACTTCACTGGATAGGCTTTCTGCAGAATCTCAGCCAAAAAAAAAAGAAAAACCCAACATTTTTCTCTCTGAAACACGTGATAAATAGAAACGTAAATCACTGCCCCATATTGACACCTGATTTATTAAAAGCAGGATTTGTGCCTGACGGCTTGCTTTGGAACCCGACCTGCTCCATCACATACTGTTTGCTGTTGCTGACAATAGGCGCCTCTAGCTCCGTGCCTCTGGAGGTCGGTGTGCTCCTCAGCAGCGTTGCTCTGCAGACCAAGTGTCAGCCCAGAGATGTTACCCGTCCAAAGTGTTTCATAACACTCGAGTGAGAAAACATAGCTTAGGATTTGGATTCCTGTCTCTGCTCGGTCAGGGCTGGGCTGCAGGCTCTGGAAAGCTTATCCGCTGATGTCAAGAGTGATTTAACATCTGACAGTGTGTGGAAACTGGCTGTGCAAGCTGTTGCAACATACAGTAAGAGCAGCAAAGGCAGCAGGAGTACTACAAGCACTTTGCTACCACAGCAGTTCACGTCGAAGAAAATCCCCACAGAAAGCACTTACAGCCATCCCCTGGCAGAGGCTGGTTAAAAAGACGGACAGTGAGTGGGATAACTGGAGGTTTCCTGCGGCAGCCATGGCAGTTCCCATACCCCAGAAATAAGGCTGTGTGCAAGCAGGAGCCAAGAAAAGGCGGAGGCGATACAAAACAGAGGAGAATCCACATTTTCCATGACACGGACACTTCCCCCAGGGCTTGAGAGAGCAGAAATCCGAAGCAGGTTGACTATTTCTTGTCTGGGTTAAAGGAGGGATTAATCACAAGGAGAAAATGCCTTGTAATACTGTGACTCAGCAGAAAACGTTATTTGCTTGGAAGCATCTGGAGGACACAGTCAGGACACAGCAGTGAGTCAGGGAAACCTGGGATTCAGGCTGCTGCCTTCACCCTTCCCTCCAGCCTTCATTTAACAGTCTGACCATCTGGGAACAAGGTGATCACTTACGAAGAGATGCCTCACGTTGTCTTGTGCAGCCAGTATGAATTTAGACTGCACAGCACAAGTAGAAGTACAGATGACATTATTTCCCTTTTTTGTGAAGTGCTCTTTGGCACTGATCTTTCTATGGCAGCTCCGCTGGCGCGGTCCTAGCAAAACAGGCTGGTGAACCACAAATGAGCCCTCCAGCATGTACAGTAGCCTAAATCCATAGCAACACAGACATGGATCACCAGCTTTTCCACAGGGAAAAAAATATGAGGAAGAAAACCTCATATCACCACAGCACCATAGTCTGTAGTGTTTACAGAGGAAGATCACTCAGAAAAGAGGATACACCATCTAATAAATTGTGTTAGTTTTTCTGAGATCCGCCACTGGAGCAATGAAGTGTGTTTCCAAGATGCTCACCTAGCTTGACCTTTCATCTCATGGAGTCAAAAGAAGACAGGAATATATCTCATCCCCAAGGAAGACATTGAGAGGGTAGGATGCAACACAACTGCTCTTCCCTGAGTTACTTAAGTGGTGCTGCAGAGCAATGAATGGTACTTGAGTACCTGACTACTATCTGAGAATATGAGTTAAAGGAGTTTTTCAGACTTTTAGCCTGTCCTGCTCACCTTTTAGGAAATGTTCATTTTCCCTGAGCCCTTCAGATGGACCTATATAGGGTTTTTCTTTTCACCCTTCGATGTGACACAACAGCCTAGAGACCCCATCCAGAAGTAAATCTCACGGTCAGTGGCAGTCTATAGCTCACCGGGAAGATGATTTCCCTCCACCCCTCAATTTTATAACTCAAGATACAGACAATAGGTAGCAGGTAAATAGGAAAGGGAACCTAAGTAAAATAAATAACCTAAATAAAACATAAATAAAATTAAATCACAAAGGAAAGGTGATACACAATGACGTGAAGGCAGGTGTGATTAGAGGACCTAGTCACCACAGAGACCCAAGTAATTACAAGCTGTTTCTGGATCGTTTGTGTGGCAGACAGGTAGGATTTCGTGAAGACAAAATAATGTTCTCATGAATTTGTGCAATATGCAAAACTGAGGTTTTTGATTTACTGGATGCATTCATGGATTTACTACAAGTCCATGAAACTTAAGTTGGATCTGCAGTGTTATTTTCATCAGTCATGGTGAACAATCACTCTTTCCTTGTTGTTTCTTCCCATTTAAGCCTCATTGCTCAGCACTCTGACATCTAAAAGATTAAAATGAGCAATACTGGTGGGTTTTTCTCCCTAAATTTCTGCTGACAAACCCTGGCCACATGTTAGAATACACTGTTAGTGTTGGGGCACTGCCAGCGGATGAGCCAAGAAACTGGCTGTGGGAAACGTCACCAGTCTTTACAGTTGAAATCATAGGAGTTAAATTCAGCTTTGCAACCGTTAGGCATGACTGCATCCTTGCAGATGTAGCTAGGTCAGGCGCCTGCCTCAAGGCCTGGCTTCTGTCCTGCCTGAGCAGCACAGTTTCCAGCCCAGGCTGCCAGAGGTCATCCAAGGACCACTGTGCCTTCCTGGGGACAGCAGTGCATGCAAGCTCAAAGCCACACGTTATCTTCTCCTCTTAGGACTCCTCTCTGAAGAGTAGCCCTCTTTTCAGCACTAACTGAAACAGAAGTTATAGCTTACCATGTGTTAAGAAAGGGTCTATGTTAAAATAAAAACCAATAATGACTCCAGTCCACATTGCTTATTCCCATCCCTGTTCATCTTCCTCCCTGCCTCTTCTGCCCGTCTCCATCAGCAGCACAGGCATGAACCAGATCTGGAAACCACTTCAGCTGAAATCCATACCTCACTGTGTGTTTCTGTTTGTTGAGGGCTTTCTGTTAGGTTGAATACACATCAAAGTTCAGTCTAAGAAAAAACTTACAAGACTATTCACCAGCCTACTGACTCACTTGTGTTGCCATTCCTTTGCTTTGGTCCAAAGGTCCAACATTGCTCCCCAAAACGTCAAAACGAACTGCAAGAAAATACCAGAGAGACATAAAAAAACCTTGAACATCTCTACACAGACTTCTGTCTGATAGGCAGTTTGAAATTCACCTCCCTGTGTTGTTCCTCTCTGTCACCCAAGGCTGGTGTATGCAGTATATCATCACAGGCTCACTGGTGCAAGTGGCTATTCACAAACTCTGAAAAATGTGCCAGGCTAGAAGAAAAGACAGAAACCATCTCAGGGGCTTCTGGGCTGTGACAAGGTGACAAGGAGCTGAAGTTACACCAGATGTCCCAAACAGCTCTAGTCTTTTATTTCACAATTTGATGTAAAGGTGAATCCTTTGAGTTCTTTCCTAAGCATGGCAGCAGCATCAAGAGAATGAGTTTGTGGTTCAGTGGGGGAAGGAGACAGGCAGAAGGGCACAACAGCAAAGCAGCAAGCCATAACGCTCAGGTGTCAGAAGGACAAATCCTGGTGAGTTTAGGCTCCCAATCAGCTCCTGGTCTCCTGCTGAAGGCAGATCACCCACATTCTTGGGCCAGTCTCTCATTTCCTCATCTGTGAAGTTTATGAAGTTGTGTCAAGGAGTGCCGTAAGGAGACCAGGGCTCTTACCACCAGGACCACCACATCAGCCTGGGCAGCAGCCTGGAGAAGAGCAAAGGAAGCACCCTGGCTTCAGAAATTTGATCAACAGTAGTTGTAACACCCATGGGAGATGACCCCTCTGCTGTTATTTATACTTTTTTTAAATCGCTCACTACTCATTTACTAATTCCCATACACACTTCAGAACATTACTGAATAGAGAATCCCAGATTCCCTCACACAACAGAAGACTCTGAATGCAGCCACAAAGCAGAATTATACTTTTCTTGAGGAGTTTTCAGTTCTTGAAAGTTATATGAATTTCATTAATCTTTACATGCATTAGTAACATGAACAGCAGAAAGAGAAAAAAACCCCACACTTGAAATTTTATGGAGCAAGACCCAGCTCTACTAGACTGATGCCAGCAAAGATGTTCCTCAGCTGAAGGGTGGCTTGAGGCCCTTATGCTCGCTTGACAAGGTGTTTAACTTTGCTGTGCCAGTTAACGTTCCCTCCATATTTTCTATTAAAGTAAAATAGCAAACCCAGCTGTCATGCATTTTCTTCCTTAGGTAATTTATCTTCAGGAAGAATGACTAGAAGCACACTCAGGGCAGGCATTTCTTTACAGCATCGTTCGCTTTAGAGCCTCATGAGCTCCTAGTACTTCACTAAGAGTTCCAGTATGGGTGGTACCATTATTAGAGCCACAATATCCTCAGAGTCCTTAAGGTGGACTGGACTTTCACGTATTAGAATAATAATAATAAAATAACAATAATAATAATAATAAACAATAAAGCCATTGTTGACAGGAGTTTGAAAACCCACTAAATACTTTCTAGAGGCTCAAACCCAGTAAAGCAAATGTTTATTATATATTTATTATATATTTAACATCTTTCTCTCTGGGATGCTTGTTTAATGCATGGTGTGAGAGTGGCAATACTGCTGTTGTATCCTCCTGATAGGATTCACTCTGTGAAACCACCTGTAGTACAGAACAGAAGTAGACAAATGGGATTAGTTAACTGAGTTCCCTTCTTTAAGGGGCTGGGAAATAGAGTAGGAAGGTGGCAACTCTGAGAACGCTCAAGTGGAGGGAAGAGGAAAGAGGTGAGAATCCTCTCGCTCTTCCCATCTCTAGGCAGAATCATCCCAACAGCCCCGTGCGCCCTGGCACCCAGGCTGCTGCGGCAGCCTGCGCTTCCACTGCTGTTCTGTCTGAAGGGATGGGGAGGGTGTTTTTCTTCCCGCTTTGGAGCCGTAGCGAAGAAAGCATTTCCTTAGCTGACTTGCACCACAGCTGCTGTACGTTACTTGCACCGAGTCCAAAGGAGAAGGCCGTGAAAATGTTTGTCGAGGTAGAGACATTCCACACAGGGCATGAAGCAGGTCTCTTCTGTGCAGTGAGGGGTACAGCAACATGTTTTAGCAATTTTAAGAAAACCCAGGAAATAATTCTTGTAAACTTGCCTGAAATGAAAGCGAAAATGTAAGACAGATAAATGGAAAAACATTTTAAAAAGGGAACACTTTAGCTTCTTCACTTGCCAAGTTCTTCTTTTCTGAAACTGTGTAAGCAGCCAGGCCAAAAGGAGAATAGGGTTTGACTGAATTATTTGGAGGGGTTTGGCCTTTCTTATTTTATTTAGTTTTTAAAATATGCATTAACTTATATGCCTAGATGAAGTGAAAAGATTAATAAGAATAATAAGTTCTCTAAAAACATGCATGTAAAACACAGGTGAGTTTTGGTTTTTTCCTTTTCTAGGACTGGGGCCTGGAAATTTTGTTTTCTTTTCTCAGAGGACTTAGAAAACAATTCACATTCCAAAAGCGGTTAGCACTTTACAGTTTATCCTGTTTGTTTTTGCAAGAGAATATGAAAAATACATTTTTAAATGGCAGAAATAATGTACCAGCACTAACCACTGAGCAGCCAGACACAATACATAGGTTAGTAACACTATTGTGAAGTCCGTAAACAGGACAAGTATTAGGTGGTTCATTTAGCTTACAGCTGTTCTTCATTCTTATCAAATGGTATTCTAGGTCAAAGAATGACAGCTTTAATTTCCTTTGCTGATTGCTCTGTTTAGATCACTTTGACGCAGATTATTGCTTTTACAAGAACCTAGTCCAGCTGGAGGGCAAACCTCTCTCCTCATAATTTTTCTTTTTTTTTTTTCTTTTTCCTGCTGTTCCTTCACTGTGTGTAGCAGAGGTGCAAAGTCAAACTGTATAACTTGGGTTTATAACAGCTATTTAGATTTTTTGGTGTTTTTTTGTCATCAAGGTATAAAATCCTACATTACAGGACTGTAATTCTAGCTTAGTCTGGAGAGAATGATTTCATGAGCTAATAAATGAAACCATGACTGGACTAAGCAGGATCAAGAAAACATTTGAAGCACGGATTTAATTTCAATGGATATTAGGCGTACATTTTAACTTCTGTGTGAATTTAATTGTTGTCTTGAATAGAGGCAACTGAAGCACAAGCTTCCCTAACGTTGACTCTATGGAGTCTGTGCTTACTGGAGCCTACGCTTACAACCCAGGTAATTACACTGAAGTGACTGGTGCTTCTGTAATAATGCCTGTCATCTAGAAATCAACACAGCAAAAGCTGACCCAGAAGCTGCAAACTTTCACACCTGGCAACACAACTTTGACTGACCCCCATTTACAAGGGGATTTTGGTAAGGACCTTGTTCACTCTGTGCCTTCTCAAACCAGACTTTCCTGAAAAGACTCTGTGCAGCCAGATGCTCCCAAGGTTTCAAGACCCACACTGTTCCCTGCCTTCTTGTGCAGGGAGACTGTCCTGTGTTCAATATCACTGACAGTCCTTCCCCCGAGAGCTGGCCAAGGGAGAAGAAAGGACCAGCCTACCACAGACTACTGGTGTCTCTCCAACAATACTAATGAAGACATTGACGTCTCCAATGCAAGCATGGGATGGCACAATGGAAGATGCACTTGGCACATTATGTGATGGACCAGGTCCCTGCTGGGTCACATGAGAAGGACAGGTCCCAGAGCTGGGCTGCAAACATGGGCTGTGCCTTCCAGGCACAGCAAGGCTATGGGTCCTTGCTACACTGCACCCTTTGGCTGCTGCGAAGTGCCACAGCTGTACTTGGCACAAGCAGTCAGAAATACCAGTGGATGACATATGGGAAGGTCTTTGGGATAGGAAAATATCCCAAATATTTTTGGCAGGAAATAGACGCAGAGACCACACTATAGGAGACATACCCGGAGATCATTTGCGACTGAGTGCTTCTAAAGCTGAAAGGAGATATTGGAAGGGGCAGTAGCAAGGGTATGTTCAAGAGGTGATCCTCAAAGACCAGAGGATTCAGAAGAGGACGCAAACCAAATATTTAGCCACCCCATAGTGGGTATCAATTCCACTAACTATAATTGTGGTGAGAAAGACAACATGTCCTGACAAGAAATGCGTGCAACACAAAGACATTATCAGAGGCGACCGTCTGCAGCTGATCGGAGATACTGCTTATGACACAGCTACTCTGTGTTGGCCATAGTGGGAAAAGGAGAACAGCGTGTGAGAGAAGTGGAAGAAAGAATTTGAGAATTCCTCTTCTGTACAAGCACGGACACATTGCAGTTTTCACTTGCCCCCTCCTGCAGTACCCAACTGCCAAGGTAGCATACTTCTGTAGTACTGCATCCTCCAGGCGTCAGGCAGTCCAAATGAAACTGCCTGATGTCTTCCCCAAAATGACATGTCTTCCTTCAGCATACATGCAACTGCCCTGGGTCTCTGAGCCACTGGAGAGGTGCCAGCCCATGTGCTGTTGTCTGTCTCTGGGCTATGAACATAGGACACTTCTAAACGATTCAAACATTTTTTTCCTGGTGACGTTTTTGTTTCAATGCTCAGACCTGTGTCCCTGCTCATGGCTGTGCTGGGAGACCAGGGCATCTGCCACCTCAGCAAGCAACCCCCTGAACATGGCCACACACACGTTATGTGTGCAGAGCTCACAACGGGGCCACGAGCAGCGATACTGGCGTGTGCACTGCAAGCGACATGGATCACCCTGAGCCACCCGTGCGATGGAGACGGTCACCTGAGAGGCAGCAGGGTACCAGGAGACAGAAAGTTGTGCCCTGGCTCTCGGTGTAAGGCTGAAGCAGTGCAACCACGTGCAAAATCAGAGACAAGCTGCAGGGAGAGGGTGCAGGATTATACAGGTCTTGCACACACAGCTGTCTTGCACCTCCTGGGTATGCAGACACCAAGACCTGCAGCTTTTTAGGGTGCATCCCATTCGCCATACCAGGAGAACTGCATCATGACTCAATGAAGGTTTATACTTGTATTTTGGATACATAGCATAGGACAAGCTGAGCCTTAGCCACTGGAAATCACACAGCTCATAGTGTCCCTCTTTAGCATAAGAAACAACCATTGTAGCTCAATCTACAGACTACCAAAAGCATGAAATTCTTTCTTTCAAACAAAAGCAGTGAATAAGATATCCTTTCACATGAAAATATCTTTAAAATTACTCAGTTTTCCCCTTGTATGTTTATTTTTGCCTGCTGTTTCAAGGTAAAAAAACCAAAAACACCTGTTTTTAAAAATATGTTTTCCTGGGCATCCAATTATAATATCTCTACTGAGCTCAGTAAAGTATCAGCCTGGTCATTGCACAATGTGCTTCAGCTTTAAAAGCAGGTCTGCTGGACTAAGAACCAAATTGCCTGCATTTATTTCAGTGGAATGACATTGGCAAAAAACTGAGTTACAAGAAAGGAATCTTTCCTGCTAGTCTCAGGGATGGATGGGCCTGATGAATCAATCGTCCCTTTCCCCTAGAGATGGTCCTACTAACTCACGTAGGCTCACTGTGGAAGATGAGGAGCTAGGGAGAGAGGTCTGAGTCAAATTGCTCTTGCTGAATCTGCCCAGGCTAGTGCCCTGGTTTTCTTGCAAGTTCTATAATTTCATGATTCAAAAATAAAAGCCCGGTCAATTTTGCTTCCTCACTTCATTTCACTTTCTAAATGATATAGGACAGGCTACGCCATTCCAAAGAAATTCAATTTCGCAAATCTCTTTTCCAAATCTGGACTTCTCCTGGCCTCCTCTTTCTCCTTCCCTTTAATTCTCTTTTGATTATTTCCTTTTCCCCCCACTCCCTTTCTGTATCCTTGTTCTGCCTCAGCTGTACTCTTTTTCATTGAAAAATAAGATTTTTCCCAACCCATAGCACCTCTTTTTGTTCACTACTTGGCCATTCTCAGCTGTCCTGCAAAATACCCTGAATCTTATGAAAACTATATTGAGGAAATGAGTGCCAAAGACAACCAATAAATAATTAGCCAAGTTCCGCTGTATCAAAAATGCTGAGAAGGCATTATTGCTGCTGTTAAGCTGTGAGGCCCAAACACCAACAGAGATGGCAAGACATGTTCTGTCTTCTCCCTCTGTGTCTTCCCTGTAAGGCTCACAGCCTGGAAAGAATACCCTGGTCCTCGGGTCTCTCTTTCCTGTCTACCACCTACATGTACAAAATAAGTGTGTTGTAAAGGTCTGCCTTAACAGTGTTTTGGGTTTTGAGGAGCCTTCCTTTCTTTCCTTTTGCTTCTCACTAATGTGCTGTGGCAGGTGTCTGGGATGTTCTTCATTCTAATGGGATCATCCACGTGGAAGGCACCTCTGGAGGTCATCTGGGCCACCCCCTTACTTAAACATCCCGTTCAAAGTGGGATCAAGTTGCTCAGTGTCTCATCCAGTCAAGTTTTGCCCACCTCCAGGGATGGACCCTCTCTGAGCACCTGTGCCAGTGCTCAACCAATCCCACTGAGAAACTTTTTTCTGGTTAGGAAATTTATTCTATGGTTAGGAAGCACTTTCTCGTCTGAAACACACATTTCTATTCACGCCTATGTTAGCGCCCTGTGCTCATTGGTGTCCTCTCCTGTATTTACAATGCTGATAGGAAGCAGACTTGGTCCCTTCTGAGGCTTTGTTTTGCTCGACTAAACACAGCATCCACTTCCCAGCTCCTTCCCAGCACAAAGCTCTCCATCCCTCTGACCACTGCGGGCACCGTTTGGTCTCAGTCCATGTTTGTTTAGGCAATCAGAAGCCTGAGCAACATTTAAATGAAATATCACAAACATCTCTGAACCAGGACAGTTAAGTTTTCTTCTCTTCTGAGAAGAGCAGAACACCCTAAAATCACATTAACAGTACATCCACCATATACACCAGGGTCCTTCCCTTCCACAGCTATCTCCATCCAGCGCATTCGCTACGGACCATCGCAGCACCCAGCTCATTAATTCCTCCCTCTCCACATACTTATCAATACTCTGCAGTGCTCTTTCCCTTTTAGCCAGCTCTGTGCATACATGGGCCTTGTTTTCTCCCAGCTCCCTCATCACCGCATCCCACAAGACTCCATGAAAAGGCTTAGCTGAAATTCCCAGGAAAGAAACATATGTTTCCTTTGTGTAGAAAATATATTCTCAACGAATCTATTGGGCTGACACAATCCAACATTGTAAGTCACATTCCATTTTATCCAGTTCACTTCCCAACCTCTGTTTGTCCTTTCATGGAAAATTTTCCTAGGAGCTTTGCATACTCCTGCAGCCAACCACATAAGACTGCCTGGGTCACCTCCTCTCCCCACCTGCTTAACTAAAGGGCCCCGGTTTGCTTTTCTTCACACGTGTGTTATTGTCCTCTTCTGAGAGGCTGGAAACTAGGAATACTTGCTACCAGGGCTGTGCTTCCATATACCAGTCTCTCCAAAATTCATAGGCACACTTTGCTCCACAGAAATCCAGGAGTTTTCAGGAAAAATGCCAGATTCCCTGTATCTCAAACAGCAGATGGGGCAGAAAAATGATGACACACTTGAGATCCAAAATTACTTATTATCATCCCAAAAGTGTGCAAAAAGAGACAAACTGAGCAATAGCTGGCAGCATGTTCACAGCTGTGGAGGAAGTAATCTCTTCAACTGTATCTCCATTGTCAGAGCTTACCTGTTGGGTCATGGGGATCCAAAACACGGCCATAACTCTGCAGTTTCATTTCTGGAGTGACTAGCTGGAAAAACGGAGAGGGCAAGAGGAGAAATCATAGATGAGGGATTAGCTACCGATACACGAGGTTTCAATTTCCTTCTAAACTCTTGCTTTGTTGAGACATGTCTATTCTAGTTGCATTATCCCTCTCCATCAGCATTCCCGGCAAAACAGTTACCAGCACTGCTATTATAGTACCCGCAGCTAAAATAGTTTTGCAATATGGGGAATATCAACAAAATAGATTTTGTTGGCCTCCTCCCAGTCTTCCTGAACTGTCCTTGAACACTTCTTGAAGTGGCAGAAATCCCTTGGTACAAGACGTGCCTATACAAGAAAATCTTTTCTCCAGAAATCTTTACAAAATCTACACGTAGAAATAGATTTTCAAACAATTTTTAACGTGATGTTCCACACTTACACTGTTTCACTTTCCAAGTTCAAATACAGTTGTGAATAAAAACCTCTGATCCGCTACTCAAAAGATACTGTAAACACCCTAACGCATGTTGAGCGGAAATTCTGAGATTTTGTCCTAGCAATTTAAACCAGACCTAACTCTTTCATCTGCTCAGTCCCTTACAAAACAGTCATTAAAAAAAAATAAAAAACAGCCCAAACCACCACACAAGAAACAAACCTGCCAACAACACTAAACCCAACCTTCTGTTGCAGCTCAACGGTAAGAACACTAAGCTGAAAAGCTAAATTTTGTGGGCACTGCTATTTCGTTAGGAAAAATGGTGTCTACACGGTACGAATTGTCACAAATTAGATCTGTCGCGTAAACTAACTGTAATGAATAAAGTGCAGAAGACTGGAAAGTTAGAAGTCAGCAGAGAGAAATGACGCAAACTGTGCAAATGTGAATGGTTATTTGTAACAGGATAAGACTACATTATTTACATAAAGCCAACTACTTACTATGCCTAAGCATGATGTTTTATGCCAGGATATCACGTCTTTTCCTCCTGGTGCTCTCTCGCTCAGCCTGTAAAGTTTTCATTTATTTTCAGAAAACGCTTAACATATTCCTGCCATGTCGCATCAAATTCTGCCTGAGAGAAAGGTAATCACGTCTGCTGGCTCCGTGTGTGCTGGGAAATGTGTGCTGAAGCCTTCAGACAGCATACCTTAAAAAAAAAGCTTTGTCGTAGCAGAGCCTTGGTCCTGTGGACACCCTCATCTGTTTCATCACTGTGGGCGTAGCGTCACCACCAGTGTCACCAGGGTTAGTCGGAAACACGGGGCTAAGCACCTATTTGCAGATCTTCCACATCTAAGACAATGCTGTGAAGTCATGCCAACATTCACAATTTGACCCTTCGGTGAACATGTAAGAACAGTTCCAGGCCACGTGAAGTGTCCGAGGCCATCGCGTGGCTCCTTTCAGAACAAGGCTAAAATTTACATTAGAGACCATCCTTCTACCAGAGTTTTGTATATTATTTCTCTACCAGAAACAATATACAAAAATTTGCTCAATACAGACAGAATAAGGAAGCTATGAAACATGAAACAGAAAGCAATGGAATTCTGGAGATGTTAAAGGATCCTCCCACGCATTTCTTATCGTCACAAGCCAGAAAAGGTCAGTTTTGTTTTGCTGATTCTTTGCAGGCTTTTGATTCTGCAGAGGTTCTCAGTAGACCCAAGAGCACTGGAAGCTTTGGCTACATCATCTGTTGACACACCAATGCTCCTTTCAAAAGCCTTCCAGAGGTTAGGAGTTCACAAAATTTGCCATCTAAAGGGTCTTGCAACTCCATCACGTTGCTTAGCAGAGAAACTATTAGCTGTGGACTTACCTGTTCGAATGGCAAAACATGCACCGAGAGCGGTCTGTGGCTGCAAAACTCTTCAGCTTGACTCTCTTTGCAAGGCGAGAGGAGTCCTGTCAAAATCAGTGGAGTTACAACAGCATAAAACATGTGCAATGGCTTTCTGCAGACAAGGGGGTAGGGTTGGCCAAAAAGACCACGCAGGGAATAGAAAATATGTCCAAAACATGATCTGGAGCTGAGGGAAGGTGGGGAGACAAAAGTCCTCATGAATACAAATTTAATTTATCTTCTAGCTTTATTTGTTAATAAAAAGTGATGAACATGTCAATGTCCTAAAACTTTCTCTTCTTTTTTATCTGGTTTCAAGAGTATGTGCTGCTTTGAAGATTATGAGGGGTGAATGTTATTTTGAGATGAGGTGTTCAACGCAAAGCCACGGTGGTTTTTATTATTTGTTCTTGGTACAGTCCTAGGAGTCAGGCAGCACAGCTGCCTCCATCATACTGACACAAGGCTTCAGGCAGACACGCAGCGACTCAGATCACAGAACAGATCCCGCTGAAAACTGGCTTTTATTAAATTCCTTTGGTGGGTTAGTTTCCAACTAGATCCTCTCCCCAGCCTGACACAGCTGCTCAAATGCCAGTGCTGACACACATGGGAAGTGGTGAAGCAAACCGACTCGTGGCAGAAGTCAGACTATGGACTGGCAGTGACCGTCTTTACGGCAGCGTCTTTCCCACATCGATATCAGCTCGTAACAGTTGTGGAACCACATGCTAAATGTCAGGCAGAAAGCAGCAGATTTCACTAAATAGGCATGTGGCATCCAGGCTAAATAGGAGACACAGCATGTAGCTGATAACTGCATAGCAGTCTCCAAGGAATGTCTTCTACATGACTTTAAAATATTCCTTTTAAAAAATAGTAGAAAATAAAATTTTAGAAAGTAGCAGTTTTACAAAATTTATAAAATATGCAACTTCACACCAGAAATTTTGCATAGACGATTACAAACACCTAATGAAAATACTGTGAAATGAAACATCAAAGTTTAATTTATCCTTTTTTAAAAGTCCTGTAGTTGTGGCCAAAGTCTTTGATCTCTGTCCACGTTTGCCGATGGTTACCGTATTCACAGGGAATAAAGAGAATACACTTTGCTGCATCCACTCAAACAAGTTTTAAAAGTCTGGGAGATACCCAAGGCGTTCCCTCTCCACACCACAACCGCCATTGTCACTTGTAGCTTCAGGCATAGGGAAGAGCTGGGGGTTTTCAGATCAGAGTAGTTCAGCTACACTACTTCTGGTTTTTACTTTTAACTTTTGGTTTCACATGTATTTTTGACACAGGGGAAATGGAGTAAATTCTGCATTTGTGACAAGCGATACCGGGGACTTTACAGCGAGCAGCACCTGACCAGGGCAGACAGAGCTGGGGTGTTCCCCTGCCAGGCACAGGCAGAGCTCCCACAAAGGAAGGGGTACTCGAGAGCTGGTCTGCAAGGGGTACACCAGGTCTGGTTTGTTGCGTGAGGAGCTCTTGCACCAGCCCATCAGAAACCCCAAGGAGAGGAGCTTTTTTCCCTTGGAAAGCAGGCATCTTTCCCGGGCAGCCAGGACCCTTTGCTGGGGAAGATCCAACACCCAGCCCTCGTGGGTTGTCACCATACGGGCTGGCTCTTCCTCCCAAAAGGCAGCCCACAGAGGAAGAGAGGCCCTCACCCCTGCCCAGGCTTACCCAACAGCTCTCAGGTCAGAGAACTCCCTGAGAATCACTTTCCATTTCTGCCAAAGGGATGAATTTCTTGTACTACATATTTGAGCAAACATCGCCTGGAATCTGGGTCAGCCCACCAAGGTGGCACGTGGACTTCTGACCTCCTCTTTCTGACAAAAAATCATTCACTCTAAGAAGAAGGATTGGAAAACCTCTTGGAAAAGATTATTCTTAGGAGTTGGGGGACTTTCCTGTAAAGTAGCAAATCTGGGTTCATAATCCCTTTAGATAGGGAAGGGATATGATTCAACATCTCCCACACATCCTGGTTGAGCAATGTAAACAAAAAACACCAGACAATGTAACTGGCCATCTGAAGGGAAAATGTAGCTGTACCTAGACCACTTGAATCCTCTGGTGATGGGATCAAAGTTCTTATAGCCAGCCTGGCCCCACGGATGCCTTTGCTTCAGTAACAGTAATGTGGGAAGAGTGAAGATTACAGTAGATCCAGCACAACTTATTAATCTTATTAGAGCATGTTGGCATGCAACTAAGAAAGGGCTCCCACTACAGTAAGTAGGTTTGCTTTCACAAATTCAGCTTAGAGCAATAAAGGAATTTGCTAGAACTCACCCACAAAGGAAAAAAAGGCTCAAAAAACCCTATGTATAAGGCAGTTTCTGAGCAGTGATATTCAGGTTTCTCAACAAGATTGTAAGGCCAAATGTATGACCAAAGTGGCAAACTCCACAGCAGCTCCACCATATCACTACAGGATCCTTGAGTCAGAAAATCTTCATGAAATCACAAAACAGTTATTGCAGGTGCATAGTGTATTTTGGTTTTCTAGTTACCCACCTCCTAAGAAAAATTTCCAACTTGTCTAAACTGATAACGAAATGTTATCTCCCAAAAGGAATGCACTGAAGCCTCGCAATTCCGGCGATGGAGTTACAATACTTTTATCAGTGACCCTGTTAAACAGTACTACCACTTTTTAGCATGTGTAAAAGTCCTCCACGTGGACAGTCCACGTGTCTCATTATACTCAGATAGGATATAAGTTACCACTACCCACATTCAGCTATATTTCCCTATTCTAAGCTCTGATATAGAAATAAAGCTCTCAGAAGTATGAGAAGTACTCTCTCTTGCATCATTTTGCGTACAGTGGTAAAAATAACTGCTGATACCACCTCACTTCTGTTCTCAGTGCAGAAAGAAGCTGCTGCTATCCAGGAAAAATATACAAAAAGATCATGAAGTGCCTTGGGTTATGCGTAGGTAATTTACAACGTCATGGAAAGGCAATCACCAGGAAAAGCAGAACGAGGATGCACGGCTAAGTGTCAGGCTGAGCAAGGCAATAGTCTGATAAAGACATTACGGACACCAAAAAAATTAGGCATGAATGAGTGTAAACACATTTAGATCTACACGTGTCTCATCAAGCAACACATCAAATTTTTATGTGAGAGTGAAATAGATCCTACGGTTACTGAACTGAACTAGACTTGGTATAACTCACAAGCGTGATTACTTTATGGAGAACCACCGACACCCCTTCAGTATCCTTTGGCACTGAGCAAGCTCCTCCGAGAGAGAACTTGCCTTTTGAATGCTTTGTAAAACACAATCTACATCTAATGTATTATGTTAAAAGCAGCAAACAATAAATATAACAAATGCTTATACCACTCAGTACTTCCCATATACTCAGGCGCCTCAGAGTGCTCACTCTTCTGCTTCGTCATCTTCCTGGTGACTGAAAAGCCTCACTCTTCTCCTTTGTCATACAACTTCGAATTTTCAACTTTCACGCTTAGAAAGGAATTCAAAGGAAACCAAGAAGTTCCTTAAACACAAGTGGAATTTACAGTCAGTTTATTTTTAAAAGGCGACAGAGGTTTTCTATAGAAGCATAGCCCAACAATAACTTAAAACACAAAACTGATAAAACGGGATCCTTGTCAAAACAGTGTGGACGGTGATCACGAACAAGCCAACCACTGTTAGCGTGCTGGTGTCGTGCTTGTGAAAGAGAAAAGGTCACCAGAGTATTTCTAACTCAGGCAGTTCTCTGCTCTGGTGCCTCATGCAGCCCTACAAAGAGGCGTCAACCACCACACCCAGCACACTGCAACGTGATGGAGACAAAGCAAGAGCTACCTTCTTTCCATGAGAAAAGTTTGTAGAATCGCTCCCTGATGCCATTTATCAGTGCAGCCACAGCAGCAAAGTGCTGTGGGTGCAAATCCAGGTTCGCTGGTGAGTGTTACAATATTCCCATCCCAGAGTTAAAATGCCTGCAATTGTTTTGATTTGAAGATGTGTCTATTTAGAGTGACCTGTGGCATTCGGATGTTCCCCAAGAACAGTTACCTCCAGGAGCTCATTCGCCTAGGACTGCACACCTGCCAGTGTGGAAGCTGACTACAGAAGACCATGGCATCGTTTCTCTTCTTGAGATTAAGTAGGTAAACCTGAAAATCAGGACATAATTTAAAACTAACTAAGAATTTTTCCTCTTAACCTCTGAGATAGCTTAAGGCATGGAAATTCATGGTATTTGCATATGAGACACTCAAGAAAAAAAAAAATTCAAGTCTATTACTACACATCCTAGTCTCATTTAAAAATGATGCAAGTCTGTCTTTAGGGAAGAAAAATGAGCAATACCCAGAGCTCTGCACCAAAAAAAATCCCCAAAGAAGTCTTCAGTTCCTTGGCAAACAATCAACAGAAAACTAAAGGACGTGCAAAGCTGCAAAAGCAAAGTGCCGTTAGTCAAGTGCACCAGTGTTCTTTGATGACATGCAGCTTCTCAAAGCAATGTTTGCTTCTGAGAAACATGTACACAGGATATTAATGACCTGTTCAACCTGTTCACTTCAAATACAGCACAGGGCAGCTTGGTTTAACACTCACACATTCAAGTTGTTAGCAGAGCCAGTGGTGACTATTTATTTGAAAATGCATGGGCAAAAAAAAAAAACTAATCCAGTTTTTGAAGCTTGGGGTTTTTGATGGAGATTGTTGAAGATGATACTACTAATGCTTTGTACCAAGAAAACTTGAGAAAACGTAGAGGAGAGGCACATAAGCATTTAAAGACCCTGTAATGTCAGTGAATGCTCAATAAAAAGATCCTTAAATGAGTTCTAGAATGGGTGAAGTGTTCACATCTTGATGGGCTACAAAGAACTCATCTGCACTTTTTACAAGATCTGTAGGAAATCAAGATGCCCCATTCCAAGCTTTGAGAGATTCAATAAAAAATACTTCAGAGGAAATGGACATCAACTTTACACCTCATTCAAGACATTTGGAAGTTACTTGTTTAGCCATTGTCATGATCCCACTTGAATGGTCTACCAACAACTGACATTTTTTTCCAAGTACAGACTAACACTTTTACAGAAGAACACCACATTTTTAGTTGTATTCCTTCTCTTATTATGAACAGTACAATCTGAAGTCATAATCTCCAAACAAACATTATTGGTTTGTATTTCTACTGTAGAATAGTGGAGATTATTAGAAAGGAAAAAACAGCCAAACCAAACACACAAATAAACCAGAATGAAACGTACTGTAGCCCTAGTAATTCTCCCACTTTATTAAAAGACCTTATTTTTCCACCTAGGAATGCCATCTATATAGCCATTTAGTTGACTCACAGCATTCTGCAAGCAAGGTCTCCTGCTGCTTGCAGACATGTCTGGTGGCTGACAGAAGATGGGTGACAAGCTTTGAGACCACGACAGCTCTGCAGTCTGTTGAATTCTTCAGTGGCAATAGCATTTCCATGCTGGTGTCACCCACCTCTCCTGAAAAAAGCCTCCTGTCTGAAAATCTCCCAGGTTATCAGGCAACGGCTTGCTCCCACGCATAGTGACTCTAGAAGAAACAGAACCTGTTCTGAAAAGGGTCTGTGAGCTGCCACACGTATCCTAGAAAACAGAGTGTGACACATGGAATGATCCTGGGTTGGCTCCCCAGCCACATACTCACCCTCGACTGTAATGGGGACTAATTTTCTTGTGTGGACAGTCTGAAAGGGAAGATTTTTTACAACATTCAGAACTAGCCCCTCTGCTCCCACAGACGTGTACAGTAGTAATGCTCATTGCTCAGACAGAAGAAAAAGTGGGATAAATGCTGAGAATTTCTGAAATCCCACCTTCGGAAGGTTTTGTATGTCAGGATGCAGTCATCTGCTTTAGAGTATAAACGACAAGAAAAAAAGGAACCTGTACAGTGAAATGAAGAACAATAGCAATAAAAGGACACCAGAACAGCATTACAAAAATGCTATGCAGGAAAGAAATTCCCCTCTATCTAGAAATTATACCTTAGAGTGTCAGTAATACTACCTACACATGTTGAAGTACCAACAGGCAAATCTCCTGATCTGTAGCTAACTCATAAGCAAGTGCTGTTTGTTTAGATCTTACTACATTTTGATCAACGTGGCTACTGATGAATCAGTGTAATACAGTGCAGATTAATTAACCCCCTTTAAGTCTTCCTTAAATTTTAACCATTATTATAGGTAGATCAGTGCAAGCTAATTCTTTTATGTGCAGTACCAATTTAAAAACTGGTTTTCCATAAGAAACTGTCCAGAGTAATAGCGTAAGTATTTTAATGCTATTGTGTAAATTTGAGTTCCTCCTTCCCTTGAATGCTACACTTTGTCCGAGATTATCAAACTGAGTTTCTAAGGCATTAATAAGCAACTTCCACTGGAACGTGTAAGTATACTGTGTACTTCTGAAAAGTCACATGGACAACTGTATTAAAAAGTAAACGAAACCCAAAATGCAAAAGGAGACAATAATAACTGAAGGCTTAGAGACTTTTAGATGAGGAACAACAGCTGAAATTTGCTCTTATTTCACGCTGAAGATGTAACTACGCACATCAGCAAGGCTGATTCCCCATATCACAGCGATCAGCAAAACAGGGTTCTCTGGAAATCGCTAAGGAACAAACATTTTCATGACACAAGGAGAAAAGGACAGCTCATAAAATAATGTTACAAAATTTAAAATGACAGAGCTACAAATAAGACTAACAGAACGTCTGCTGAAAAGACATTATTATGAAAATCTAGTTTTCTACCAAGCTTTGGCAGTTTTAGGGTTAGGGTAAAGGAAAAGTTTGGCTCCCTGCAGCAAATAGCCTACGAGCTACCTGGCAGCGGAAGGAAATCCCTCTTCAAGACATGTACGTCCATGTGCTATTAGGAGTTCCCGTATCTGCCCCTGATGGTTATCAGAAGGTAAATACCGGGCTTGCCGGGAGCACTGAGCTCACCTGGTCCGGCTGGTTTAATCCTTTGGCATCTTGCAATGGGATCTTTTAATTCAATACTAGCCAAACATGCCGTTAGTGGTATGCTTCGTTCTTACGCCTAATGCCACAGACCCGGTGAGGGAGAGCTAACGTTTCAGGAGATTATTGCTGTGGCTCTCCTCTGCCACGCTCGGGGAACCGGGCAGAGATGGATTGCTGCTGCTGCTGAAACTCGCCCTCTCACAGTTGTGCTTCAGCACTAATGTCTCTCCACTGGGCAAAATTACTGCAGCTGCCTTTCCACCACTGGCAGAACAGGACAGTAAATAAAAAAGCAGTAGTACCTTGCGTCTTTCCTGAGGCTCTCTCTATCCAGCCTGTTCTTAGAAAGCGAATTAGCAGTATCTGTTTGTTTTTTTTTTTTAAAAGGGACAGTCCAAATGAGGACACCCAAGTTCAGTCACTGTATCATCTCTTTCTATCATCTCTCTTATGCCCCCTGTTCTGTTGTCGCCACTCTGCATCTGTCCCCAACTCCCCTGTTGGCATCTCCTGAAGCAGAATCAGGTCTTTCTCTGGTCTTCCTGACATGACACAACAGCACCGATTTAATTTAAAAAACAGTCAGTTTGTTCCAAATCAAGTTCAAGACGTTCCAGAAGTTCAGCGTCAGTGTGCCCTGCACAGTTTGACTCAGTTCACACCCTGAGAGCGAGCCAAATGGGCACACTTGCCCTTGGTGAAGAGTCCCTCTCTGACAGGTAAAAATTCCCACCCCACCTCTGAGGTAGGCAGCAAGAGATAAGGCAGCAGATACGGGGGAAGTGCATGGCATTTCCTGCAGCCACCCTCCGGCTGGAGCTGTAGGAGCCGGCTTTGCTCCAGTCCCTGTGAGGTTAAAGCCTATGAACGTGATGTATTTCGTCCTGCCCACATGTAGTTCCCAAGGAGAGAGGTAACTTACAACTTATACATACCCGGCACCCAAACACGTGCATTTAGCTTCACATATATAAATAAAGTAGTTAAAATACGGAGATAAACACACATAACACAAAGTTTATAAAACACTGAAAGGCATTGAAATATTAGAATATATAAAGTATGGCTGTACACTATATTACTCCCCAGACTTCGCGTTCTGCTGGAGCTGGCGGGCCCAGAGGCTGCCGGCAGCCGGGCCGGGCGGCTGCGGCTCCGGCCCCGGCCCCCGGGGGCCAGG
>VWZZ01005490.1:107009-124238 GCA_013399095.1 Psophia crepitans
GCGGCGGGCGGCGCTGCCCGACTCCGTGCGGCTGGCGCGGCTGCTGCACGCCCGGGCGGTCCAGCTGCAGGAGGAGGTGGGTACGGGGCGGCCCGGGGGCACTCACACACACACACTCTCACCCGGCCCGGGGGGGGCTGCCGCCCACCAGGATCCGATGAAAACTCTTGGTGTCTCTCCCCAGATGTGCGAGAAGTTTACCGTCTGCGAGAACAGCATGGAAATGCTCGTCCAGAACAACCTCAACCTGCCCAAGTTGACGGAGGAAGATGGGTGTCTGCTCCCAGGCTTCAATGAGGCAAGGAACCGCTCTCCTTTCTGGTCTAATCCTGCATACCTGGGGCAATTTTTGCCTGCTCCAAAAAACCGCAGAAGTTGACCTAAAGATCTGTGTCGGCTCCAGCTGGCTTTGGCGCGGCAGACCTCCACAGCCTGTACAAAGCATCATCCCCCTACCTGCCCTGTATGCGCAACATTGCCTTTCCGAGCTGTAAGTGACCTTCTCACCTTTCTCTCATTTCAGGATAAATGCTTGAAGAAAATCTCCAGCGGGCTTTATACCTTTCGGACATACCTTGAATACATACAAGAAACTGTTACTAGTGAAAAGCAAAACGTTGAATCGCTGCGCTACAGTACAGAGCACCTGGCACGTACCATAAGGCAGATGGTGAGTTAGTTTTAAATTCACTCTGATAATTGTTACGGCTCAGCACTGATGTGTAGTCAGAGAAATAGGGTGCTGTGTGAAGCTAAACGTTTCCCACTTTCATTTCTCAGTGGAAACAGGTAATGGTTCCTTATGCTCAGTTAATTACCCTTATGACTAACTTGCAGCTTTTCCAAGGTTTTGTTTTCTTTTGTTAAAGAAACAACTCTCCTTCCTACTTTCTATTGTTACTTCTAAATTCCTAACCAACAATTAAACATGTCATTGTTTTAAGAACAAATACATTAACGCTGCCTGGCTGACAGAAATAAGATTTCTCAGGGAGCATGTCCCTGATTGTGGAATTGCAGTTCAGTCCAAGCCTTCTAATACTGCAACCCCCTGAGAAGTAGAAATAAGTAACTTTAAAAAAAAAACAACAAACCAACAAATGTTTTTATGTTATTAATCTTTAAAACTCTCCAAAACAAACTTTAAAGCCAAGTTGTAGCTTCAAAAGAAAATTTAAAAAAATCAAGGAAGACAGTTAAATTCGGAACATAAGCTAATAACCTGACTGAATAAAAGGTGCTGCTTATTGAAGAGCACACGTTTTCCTTGCAATCATCATGAAAAAATAAATAAATCTTTCTTTACAAATACTGGATTTCCTTTTGCTTCAGTAAACTAAACGCTATTCAGTTCAGACAGTGGTTTTCTATGCTTGGAGAGCTTTGAAAGATCACACTTCAAAAATTCACTTCATTCCTGCAGTTCTTACTCACGTTAATAACCCCCGACATGAATACTTCCTTTGTCATCAGGGAAACTATTTGCCCGAGTAAGAACCACCCAGGTGAGTAAGGACTGCAGAATTAAGAGCTGCAAAAATTTCAGGGCATTATTTCCTTCAAGGTATTTTTTTAGCATCTGGAAAGCCCATTGTGTGTTTGCCATACCTTTCCTAACATATTTATTTATGTCCGTCATTCTTTAAGTGAAAGGGAGCTGAACTGCTTTTTTCACACTGTACTAGCTAAGAACAATAGTCCCGTCACAAGACGGCAACCCATCACTGGTTTCCAACTTGTTACATTAGTCTGTAGAAAGTTCGTTTCCTACCTGGAGGAGACTAGCTTTTTTTGAAAATTGGTAAGATTGGGCCAATTGGAACAGGCAGAATTAAACACAGTGACCAAAAGCAAAATCTGTACTTGTAGAAACTACAGTTTTTGAGAAAGAGAGGAGTCTTGATCTCCAGGATGGCAATTTTTCTTTACAAGTCTCCTTGCCTTAAGTAGCAGATAGAGCAAGGACAGAACCTGTCTGGATATTCACATACAAACTTTTACAGCATGCAACAAGGAGTTGGATATACTAGTAACCAGGGATGTGAGGAGAATCCACTTCCAAGTAGTCTGGACAGAAAGAATAGTCGTATCTTACTGAATTTCAAAAAAAAAAAAAAAAGTTTTATTTAAATAAATTTAAAAAAAAAAAAAAAAAAAAAAAAAAAAAAAAAGGAGGGGGGGAAGCGTTCCAGGAGCAGGTGCATGTGCTTTTGTCATTTGTTAAGGGGTAGGAGAGACTCTAAGACGAGGAAGCAGCAGATAGTTTACCATTAGACTTTTAGACCCCAAATCATCTAAACCAGCTCCATGATTTGGGTGAGTGACTCCCATTTTCAGAAGTCACCCACCCATTTCGGGGCCAAGCTCTTACAAGGCACTTGGGTAGCAGGTGCCCAGTGCTGCCAGCCAGCATGAGGCGCATAGCTCCTTTTATTCATCTCAGTTAGGATCCCACGCATCAGTGAAAGTTGGTGACAGTCTCCCACGTGCCTAAATACCTGGAAAGTAAAAATTAAGCAGCTAAACAAGTTTGACATCTTTGGAAACTGTTCACCTACTATAAAATGTAAGAGTACTTCAGTATCATCTAATTAACTTATGACTCAGGATGTAGCAGCCAGTACAGGTTAGGACAGACGATCAGCATCTTCCCACCTAACCATGCCGCTGGCAGAGAGCAGGAAAGCCGTATCCATCTGGTCCGTGCAGCGCGTCAGGCCGTAACACCGGACAAGAACAAACAGCATAGATGAGACGAGACTCTCCGATTCTTCCGCAGTAACAGTAGCGGGCATCAACGTACCTCAAACCCCACCGCAGAAGCGGGGCTGTAGGAAGCACAGGTCATCCGTAGTAGAGAAAGGGTGGATACACAGCCAGTGAGGAACAGATTATATATATAAACTGATGTTCTCCAGCAAGCTCAACTACGATGTTTTAACCGGGGCACCTCAATATTGTCTTTTTCACAGGTGATCAATCCCGATGAAGTGATCATCCCAGACCCGGCTACCCAGGAATCCCTCCGTGCAAAGCTGAGGTCCAACAAGAACTGGATAGAGAAAATCACCACCCACCTCATCCTCCGAGACTTTACTTCATTTATGGAGAAAACCGTGAGGGCTGTGCGCTATTCGAAAAACACCAGGAGTTTCAGTGTCTGAATGTTTTAATTCAGGCACAATCCTTTGTTACAAATCTGTCATGTGGCAGATGACAGTGTTGTTCTGTTTTAAGAACCGGAAGTAGTAACAATGGTTTGCATTTATATACATTCTCATTTCCTTCTAGGAACGTATTTATTGTATTTAAAATATTTATTTGGTTCTAATATTTCCTATTTATATTTTCTATTTAATCAGAAATGAAATATGTCCTTTGTTTAAATTATTTCTCATTTTAAAAAAGTCTAGTGGTACTATTCAGAATATCAACTTATTTAATATGTATTCAACAAAAAAGTTTCAGAAGCCAGAAAAACTGGCATATGTTTTTAAAATACTTGACAGATGGTTTTTATGACTTATTTATATTTTTAGAACAAATAAAAGCGGATTTAAAAAAAAACAACTGTATTACTTGTTTGAACTTAAAAATGTGTCCATTTTTTAATACCTGCAATTACCAAAGTAAGTACTTTCAAGACTTAAAATTTTATCTGTACCATTAGGTCAGTTACCCACATCCATACACACATACACAGACAGCTCCATCAACATGTGACTCTTAAGATGGGATATGAAGGAACCAGATGCACTGAACACGGCACTTCAGAGCAGACATGATAAAGTATCATTGCTCTTGAGAAACAAATGAGCAATGAGTCCCCTCTGTTTAAGGAACACTCCGTAAAATTATAATTGTAAGCATCTGCTTACAAGTCAAGGAATCTCTTTTACACAAATAAAGTGGTAAGATACCACGTTATGGCTTTGACATGAATGCCATCATCCAATTAGACTTACTGCTGACATCCAAGGGACTTTGCCAAGTTTGATTAAATGTCTCCCCCCACCTCCTCCAAGAGGCAGAAAAAACCCTCAACACCTTAGGTTCTTTTCGTAGGTGATATAAATCAACCTATTGCTGCTGAGATGTCAATGACTGCTGGCAATCTAATGCATTTGTCTTTTGTCATTTATATTCCACTAGCATGGACAGGTCACATAACATGAATGCATATTCTTGAATACTGTAGAGAAAAAAACAAAACAGGTCCTTCACCTGAGTACCAAACTTCTGAAATGTTCCTTGGCTGTAGGTATCATCCGCTTCCTTGTGGCTGTGCAGGTACCTCCTACACCCAAACTTGGAGGAATTCACAGCACACACAAATGGTGGAAGCAGCAGGAGCCTCTCAAGCTTTGTCCCTACAAGTGGTGGAACATTAATTACCTGCCCTCTTTCATGAGGCACAGTGGTGCAGATGAGATGAAAGGCAAGCCCTGGAATGTGGATAAGGATGTCAGTAAATTCTCCTCTTCCTCTGAGCGAGATCATCCACACACACATTCCACCACTGGGGATGCCAAAATAGTGACCAGTCCACCCAGAGCCCACATCTCAGAGGCTCAAAACAAAACACACACCACAGCTTTGCCCAATATGGTAAAAGCAACGTCTCGAGTTGTGCAACATCTCAAGAAGGAATGAGAGGACCTCAAGGTGGTCGCTTTGAAGAAGCCTGTGGTGAAGGCGTGCTTTAGCTGTCCTGGCACAGGCCCTAGGGGACATGGGAAGTCCTGGTTTGGCTTTTTCACAGCTTACCTTTGCAAAGATTTTGTGTGTTTGGTTAGAGACCGTTCTGACCCTTATTATGTCCGTAATAGCTACGAGACCCAAATGTGGATCCCACATCAGATCTTTTAAGGACTTTATTATTACTATGTGAGAACAAGGAGGGGGAGACAGACAGACAGACTGACCAAAAAGAAAGGCATCTCCTGGTCTCACCTCTCCCAGTAGTTACTGCATGCGCTGCAGTTAAACTAACTCCCACCAATTTCTTCCTCGAACGGCAGGAAGCATCCAAGATACAGGGTACAGAAATCTCATGCAATTGGTAGACGAGCACCCACACTTCCCACCAGCACCCTTCAGCTGGTGGCCACCCCAGCTTGTCCGCAATTCTAGTAAACATGTAAACACTACGACATTTTAGGATGTAGATGATGAGCACAGATTACCACTTGCTGGGTGGGGAGGTCAACTTCCAAGCCCTTCCTGGAGTGAAGGGTATGCTGATGCTGAGCTGCCATCGTTTAACTGCGGCTCCTCCGCAGCCACCCACAATTCTCAGGGCACTTGAACGCTGCAGCTGCCTTGCCGCCCAGTGCTTTGCTGTCAGCGTGACACTGTCAGGGTCTTTTACATCACATGAACACACATGGCAATTTATTTTAGTTGGCAGACCAGTGCAAACACATAAAAAACCCAGAACAATACTAAAACTGAGCGTTCCTAACGCTTATACATCAATCCTCAACAATAACCATGCTGCTTTTAACAACAATGAAACACCTCAATGTTTCTATTGAAGAGAGCTCTTCCTAACTGACAGCTAACTCACTCAGAAAGCAAAAAAAAACCCCAAAACCCAAAAACCACCCTAAACCCCAAAAGACCTACTAATAATTGCCTACAAAACCTAGAAAACTACCCAGCAAAAGAAGCGTTTTGGCTGCTGCTGCCCAGCCTCTCCCTGCAGATCCCAGCTGGCTCTTCCACGTTTTCCCGCTGCATCCCTACTCGTTAACCTCACACAGAGATTTTGGAATGCTCAACGGATTACTAACTCCCCTCATCCCTAACTTGCTTTCCCAATGCAGGAAGAGCGTAAAGCTACGTTAAAAAGCACGCACACTCTACAGTATGCAAGAAATAGCTCATGGTGTTAAGAGAGTGTTAAAAATGTGAAACAAAATATTCCTCGGTGCAATGGATATAACACCAAAATGCTGAGGGGTGGTG
The DNA here is from genome assembly GCA_013399095.1 of Psophia crepitans. Classification (NCBI taxonomy): domain Eukaryota; kingdom Metazoa; phylum Chordata; class Aves; order Gruiformes; family Psophiidae; genus Psophia; species Psophia crepitans. The sequence continues at coordinate 112,980 of VWZZ01005490.1, forward strand.
GTGTAAAGACAGAATGCAGCCTAATACTGAAGTAATTTGCAATGCAAAAATACTTTTTTTGCAGTAAGTCTCATTTTTCTATCATTTTCTATTTTTTAACTTTTTCCTCAGATGCATAAGAAACTTTAAAAAAGGTAAAACATTCCAGCCTGATCCACTTCCCAGGCTGCAGTACCATCCCCAGCCCAGTAAGCCTACTAGTGATGTAAATGCTAAATTTTGGCAAAAAGAACAACAGCTACTTGAAAGACAATCTGCATCCCTAGTACTTTCACAGATGTTATTAATGGCTGATGGCAAGTCAGGTTAGCAAAACAGAGCTGATACTACAAGAGGTGGAAGAGTTTACGCCACCAGTGAAGCAAGGGAAGCAGTAACTAGCCATTAGGTTGGCTTAGCTCCCAAGTCTGACACTGTTACTAGTGATTAATAATATTTTCCGCATTCAATTTAAAAGATAAAATGATGGAAAGGAAAATATGCACTAGCATACATCAGAATCAGATCCTAGCGGTCAAGATGTGCTGCCAACTATAATATACATTACTACAAATCCTGTGATGTTGGGTGGGAAGCTTTCTGTAAACCCTTGCTTCTCAAGTCAAATGGTAACAATTTCTGATCTCTTTCACTGATTTTTTTTCCTCTTCCTGATAAGACGAAAACCAAACCCCACCCCTTATCCCCAGAAAATGCAACCTCTGCAGGCTCCAACCCTGCAATACCATTTCCTCCCTGAATTCTTAAGAAAAATCAGCTGATTTCTGCCATCTAAACATTCAGCCAAATCTCGATATACTTTCAAGACTTGACTTTGGTGGTCTCATCAGATAACACACTACAGAAGTTTTGCAATCTGAATTTCTATTCAGTGACCAGAACCTAAAAAGATTCAATCTTTCATGAGAAAAAAAAAATCTACTTTTTAAAAAAAATTAAACATTAATCTTCAGATTCAGAAAACTGCAATTTGATTTGCCCTGCCATATTTATTTCTACCAGACAGTGCTACCTAACATGGTATTTTCAAGATTTTATTCTGTTTCAACTGTACCAAGTGGAAAACGCTGACTGGTATGAACTTCGGTATTAATAGATACAGTTCTACATTCTGTACCATATAAATAGGGACAATATGATATATAAGCAAATCATACTAACAGTCTCATTACCCCAGAGAATCACTTAGAGCTGTTACACACACAGAAGTAAAACGACCTAGGGAAAGCTCAAAGTCCTGTCCGTAGCTCAAACGAGAAAAGCTACCTACCACGCCATCAGCACTGCGCAGCAACAGCCTGCCTCCTCTTCTACTAACAATTTGGGAAGAGACGTCAAGGGAAAAGGGATCATATATTGACAATGCCTACAGGTCCCACATTAGCACACACTAACACATATGGTGAAGTTCAAGGACATCCCTCAAACTGTGAGACTTACACTGCTCCTAATCACATAGCATAGTGACCTGGGGCAGGGCCATAAATGAAAGTGGAATTTATCAGAACAGAGACCGTTTGGGGTGAAGGCAGATGTACAGGCAACCTTCCAGTTGGGCTGGACCCTCATGAACTGCACCACTTGGGGAGTGTCTGTGGGAATAGAGTGGATCATGAACAGCAGAATTGGAACGTAAGTGGGCTTATCTCACTTCCCAGGTTAATAACTGCTCCCTGCTTTGCAGTTGCTCAAACCTCTCATTTTTGATAACACCTTGGAAACAATTTCTTAATCAGAAGAAAGCATAAGAGCAAATACCTTTTTCCACTTGGCAGATAAGCATCCCCTCTGCCTTACCCATCCCCTAATCCTGAGTTAACATAAGCATAACCAAGAAACAATGCATGTAACCCACAGGCTTAACCAAGAAGCAGCTACTGGTCTGCACACCATCATGGAAAAGTATTTAGGAATTGCAATTAAGTAGTCACTTGCAAAAATTAAATTAGTCATATGACATTTAACCAGGATGTGGTCTCTATTGCTGTGGTAAGGACAGATGTAATGAGCTTTTATTTCCAAATATATCATCAGTATCCTCATAGCTTAAATTCCAAGTCTGTAACAAAGTATTTCCAAAAATATCCAGTATATATAGTTTCTCCTAGCAATTTTTCCTGATAAGAACCAGTGTGTTAGGCTCCTGTTTCACAACACAATGCAATAAAAATACATCTTAAGTGCTTCGTCATCTACAGTCGTTCCGTAAAAAGCGAAGCACGAGTTTTATACACTGCCACAGGGGCCTGTTGTGACAAAATTATGAAAGTTGCTCTGGACTGCAGAGTTGACATGTTTGAAAGCTGTAAGTTTAAGTTAACGTGAGGTTTGCTGATGAAGTAATTAAAGAATAAAAGCACATACCCTTGTTTTATAACCGTGACAAGATACCGTACAGTGACTTCGTACCACCCATGTCTACACTAGGAATTTGTAGCAGAATTAAATACTTGTACCAAATTTCCTATCAGCTTCATTTTTACTTCACAACTAGCCAGGCCTTGATGAGGTTTTGGAGCAAAAAGATAGGTTCCTTTGTAGATTAACTTATTAAGAACAAATTTATACTGAAAGACAGACTGGTATTTTTTCCTTCCTGTTTAGTGACCTTCAAGATCAATAAACTGCCAAACTCACATGACTCCCTCAGCATCACACACCAAGTATCACAGAGCTCTGCGGCTCCTTCTCTGACGTACACACCTGTCTTTCTCACTTCTTACTGAATTTTCACCTTTAAAAATCTTGTATGTTTTTCCTACACCTTATTCTTCTGACTGATCTCCTTGTCTTTTTTCTCTTTTCAGGACTCTGTCTCCCTGCCTCCCTTTTAGCCTCACCTCTTTGTCCCCCTTTGCACTGTTTGCTATGCCCACACCCGAGGGCAGCTCCTCAGAGCCCATCTTGCAGGACACGCTTGGCTAAAAGAGCTGTCACAACTGAGGGCTAGAGTTGCTGTCCACCATGATTACCAAGTGGTATCAGGTCATAACTGATCTTCTGACTCCAGCTAGATACAGTGATGGGCGAAGCAGTTTTAAGAAAATACAGAAGTGATAGAAAATGTTGAATTGATTCCTGAATGGTAAAACCACCAGCAGCTGTTGTGGTTGGTGTGCCAGTGAACAAGATATTCAGAAGACAGTATACCACATTGCTCCTTGCCCATCAGAATCTCCTGACGCTTTGCTAGTATTTCACATACACTCTGGCTGCAGGAGGAGAAACAGCCTGTTCCTTCAGCCTTGGGTTAAGGACAATCCCTTGTTCACAGATACCTTCCTTGGAGGCAAAACGAAAGCCACTGGTGTCACTGTCACATTTGCAGGAGGAGGCAGAGGCTTCTCTTTGTCAGCACCTTCTGACAAAGAGAAATGTTGCCTTCCTGATGTGAAAGGACCGTGGGCATGGGACTGCAGGTCACTCAAGATGGAGAACAGGGCATTCTTCTTGCATTAAAGCCCTCAAAAAAGCAACCAGCAGTGAGCTAAGAACCACAGCAACCTCTCATCTTGCTAAGACTCGTCCAGATGGAAACCTTTCCCTCATCCCTTTGCACAGTTGTGTCACCAGGTACAACAGGCTCCAGCAACAGCCTCCCACCTGGGGTACTTCCCCGACATTAAAGCAATCACAAGCACAGTCCACCTCCAGTTTGCAGGCACAAGGCACGCAGCCATACAGTTCCTATCTCCAGGAAAGATCAGCTGCAGACACCTCAAAGTTAGTACAATCTTCACAGCACACAAGAAGGCATCAATGATTTTATTTCACACCTCTCAGAGTGTAGCCTTGAGCTCGGGTCTTTGAAGTCACAGCTCGATTTTCAGTAAACTACACTCATTGACTTTATTCTATTCCAACACAAAGAGTTCATACGTCGTCTCGCAGGACTGCATCACAAACCCCACTACAGCAAGAATCCATACTTGGCTGCGGAAACTACTGATTCACTTGACAGATCAAGTCTGTCAAGCAGGGGAGGTCATGTTTGTTCTGTAAGTGCCTCCCATCCAACAGTAAATAAACCTTTCTGAAGTTTTACCGGGACAAAGACGAAAAAGCAAGAATTAAAGATTAGAACACTCAAAACAAGTAACACCTAACTGTCCCTAGCCCACAGCCTCGACAAACATGACACTATTTGCTGAAGTTATTTTAGGGAATTAAGATTGTTCAGAGGAATCTGTTTAACATGTAACTTCCCAGAACACTGACGTGCTCTTATAAGTACATCTGAATTTTGTGAACTGCAAAGGAATTTCAAAACATTGCTACCAAAGGTTCCTTTATTTTTAAGCTTGGAAAAAAAATTCTCCCGTTCTGCTTTTTTGCTACCTTACAATTAATTACCAAGACTTATGATTAATGGTTATTCTGCTTTAGATAGAGGGATGGGACACACCACAATAAAAGAGTATTTAAGGACTTTCACTCATCTTTTAGCTACAGAGAGCACACTATGTTGAATGAAATACATACAACTGTCTGGTTGTACTAATCAAAAATGTTATACTACACATTGGCATTCACATTGACTTGAATGTAACATGAAAGACTTTTTCTCTAATTTGAAAACCCAAAGGTTCTATGCTAATGACTTTCCTGAGCCATACTTTTTTTTTTCCAGAGAACAATGATTTCCTTTGTTTCCACCAAAAGTTTCCTATCCGATGTACTTTAAGTGACATTTCAAGAGTAAGAATTGCGTAAGCAATATTTAGCCAATGATTTCAAGTCTCTGAAAAAAACCCTGAACTACGACAATTTTTAAGGGAAATTTGCAGGACAGTGAGGTCACAGAATCCGGCCTGTGCCCAATATATCCATGCTTATGTAGAACTTTCAATGAAAGAGACAAGAACACTTCCCTATTTCTCCACCTCTTGCCAAATACAATTATTCTTGGAAAGCAGCCAGCGCAACCATGTGGCGGTTAAGACCCACAAACCACATCCCCAAATGTCTGACACACAATAGCGCACATGAAATACACTTCTGCAGGTGTTTGGGTCCATCCACCCCCTGCGGCACTTTGGCTATTGTATACCCTGTGAAATGCAAAATCTGATTTTGAGAAATCTGAGTTACTTTACATTGAATACCGCTACCTCTTAGTATGGAGTATCTCAGGTTATTCCACTAGATTCAACAAAAAAGTGTTCCTGATCATGATTAAAGCCACTATCAAGTACCAGCAGATTATTTCACTACTAATATAATTAGGATCAGTCAAGAAAAAGGATCAGAATCTGAACTCCTTTCCTAACTTCAGACATACGAGCAGTTACAATAATGTCAAATTACCATGAGAAAAAAGGCCCTAGAAAAGCTACAGTATCAACAGGATATGGGGCCACAAGTGTTCTGTGTTCAGTCCTTGCTCTAGTCCCCTGCCAGCAGGCTATTATAGTTAGAAATTGCACTATTTCACGAGATTTAATTACTGCGATTAATGCAATTTTAAGGAACGTGCTGGTTTGTATTAGCTTTCATAAACGTTTCTCATTTTTCTTTTTCTTCCCAATTCTTGTTTTTCATTTTAGTTTTTTTCCTCTTGGCTCACTTCTCATTTTCTTTCCAATCACATCTGCCCTTAAAACACAGTAACATTTTACCATGAATTTTCATAGGAGATGAGAAACTGAGGAATTTCCTATTCCTTAAATATTTAATTATCTAGAATACTTTTGTTGCAACGATAAGCTCGAACCAATACACTTTTTTTTTTAAAGTCATTGCATAGATATAAACTAGCCTGCAGGTTTCTAGAGGGGAGAGAGTAAAATATCCAATGCAGTTTCTATTTAACAAAACCAAGCAGTCGCCATTTCAGTGCTTCAATTTCAGTCTTAAAAAGAAAAAAAAAACCCCACAACTAAAGCCAAACCAACAATATTCCAAAGAGCAAGACTTTGGAATAAAAATAAAGCATATACGTTGTTCAGCATACCTGTTTTCTTCTTTCAGTTGTACATTAATAACTTCCTCATAATAAGAGCACCATACATGCATACACACAGAGAGTACTTTTTCCTTGTCCTCCCATTCCAAATTATGGAAAATGCAGATAGTGTTAAAGATAAATTTGGCAGTAAAGTACACTTTTTACTACCTGACTATGCTAGGGGGAAAAAAGTATACATTTCTGAATCCGTAAGGTATCCAGAGATGAATGAATCCAAGAAGAAAGGGGGGAAAACAAAAAACCCCTCAATACAAACAAACACCATGCCCCTGCCCCCCTCAACCCAAAACAGATCAGCATAGTGATCAGCTGCAGAGGCTTACCATCATTCCAACACAAAATTTTTGAAGTATTTATAACATTAGCTCACATTTCTGGTTGAGATAAAGAGGAATCTTTCCCCAAAAGACCATCATAACAGGGACAAATATGGGGTTGAATGTCACCATATTTTGGGGAAAAAATCCACACAACAGGTCATCCTTTCTATAAGAAAGAAATTACTACTTTATAAAGACTTAAAAACAACACGCATCCATTCAAATTGTATTTATTTAATTACAGTGTAACGCAAATAAGTTAGGTCCATATAAACTCCCTTTCGTTGTATGTACAACCTATGTCATTAGCAAGCTGATTGAGCCAGCTGGTGTAAGTGTCCGCCTCGTCCTCTGGAATGTATGTATCTTCGGACACTTTCTCTGTCCATCGACTGGTTCTAGAACAGGACCGCCCGCATCCTTCATCCCCAAAGTAGACTGAAAGGGGAGGGAGGAGGAAACAAAAGTCAGATTTGCAGCATATACTTGTTTTCAAATGGATATTTGTAAAACACAAGTCTGGAGGAACAGCCCTGTAAGCATACAGAATAAATGCTAGACCACAAAATACTGAAATAAAGACACTTTTGAAATTAAATTTAAGCCTCCACAGCATGAACACGTGCCCAGAATAAAAGAGCATCTGTAAGCTTCAGATTAGACCCAACCATGCTTCCAGTATCCTTGTACACACCACTCTGGTATGAAATACATCCTTTATGCTGTGCAGAGACACACTCAATGGACCAAGAAAAAAGTCTCAAACTGCTAGCAAAGCAGAAGATAGAAACACTGTCAGCAAAAAAACTCCTCAGCAAGTTAGTTCTTAAGACAATAGAAGATTTTACTGAAATTGTAACATGATCTTGACACCTTTTTGTTCCTATCTGCCACTGTTCAAAGTAGTTTCCTTGAATCACTGAATCCTAAAAACCAGGATTTCTACGCTTTGTAACTATGTGAAGCTAGAAGAGTTATAATACGACTTTCCAAACAATACAGTCCATCAATTATTTGTCTCAAGAATACCTGGTTCTGCACAGTGAACAAAGTTATTTCAAGAAAAGTCACTTTAATTTTATTAGTTTGACCCATGGAAGCACTCCAATAAAACTCACATGCCACAAGAATTCAAGTGTTACTAATGTCATGACATTGCAGCACTAACAAACAGTCCCACAAGAAAGAGGCAGCATGAGCAAATGCACTTCTGCTTCACGACAATGACTCATACGGAAGGATATAGCCCCTTACCACATGCAGCTTTTATGCAGTGTTACTACCATATTATTAAATGCAGAAGGAGACCGAGTTTCATTTTAAATTCATGCTAGAAAGCTGAAAAGTTACTCCTCAGTGCAGAAACTTGCGTAATCCAGCTCTACAAGAGATTAGAAAGCCAGCTTCCACTCAAAGGGCACAGGAAGTCCCATATAGTAAAAGCCATGCAAGATTAAGAGAATAGCCTCCCAAGAACTTGTGTATTGTTGTCTTCTCATTACGATTTCCAAAGAAACAAGCACCACAACCAGCTATGCTTTCACCCTAAACAATTAAAAACAATGGATGAAAGCACTGTTGCTGTCCAGAGACGACACCAACAACAGTAACCATCTGCATTGGGTTTGCGTGTACATTTGGAACTGATACGTACCTCCAGATAGTTGGCTCAGGCATTCCAGGATCTGCACCTCTCTTAAAACCTAAAGTGAAACATATATTACATACATACAGATATACATATATAAATATGTATGTGCAGACTCCTACATAGTTAAATCACTATCAAAATTTTGCAGCCCATTAAATTGCAATAAAAAAGAAAACCTACTGAGCAGAGAACTGTGATTCATGATGTTGCATACTAACCTGAACAAAACCCGCACATTGTTATGAGGGCTGGAAAGCAGAGAAAATAAATGCAAGTCTATGATTTTTTGGTTTTTTTTGTTTTTTTGGTTTTTTTTGTTTTGGTTGGTTGGTTGGGGTTTTTTGGGTGTTTGTTTTATTTTTTTAATTCTTACCTGCAACTTTTCTCACTTAAAATTCAAGGACAATTTGCTATGTGAGATGGAAGAAGTTATCTACCCCAAAGATCAAGTCATACATACCTATACACACACAAACACGCAGATTTTAATGTTGTTCAGAAAACAACCTAGTAAGGCCGTATCAGGTGGCACCTGTAACTGGTATAAGCGAACACCTTGAGTCCTAGCGGGCACTGTTCTGCAATGATATCTGATGCAAAACTTAAAAGTAGTATTTCAATAACTGTTCACTTGATTTAGGATGAGAGAATTCTAAATGTTACATCAATCTAAAATCTTCTACTTTTAGTGGCACTTTTTGAAAAGGTAGCTAGTACTAAAGCTTGTAAAGAAACAAGATGTCTGCCAAGCTACTAACACCCAGGAAAATGACAACAGTTAATTACTAATACTTCATCTCCAGCTAATGACTCAAATATCAATTCACTAAACCAGACATATGCTAGAGAAGCAATTACAGGTTCAGTGTATCAAGTATCTTTGACCACCGGACTGCAAATTAAAAGTTCTGAAGCAGAATCAGGCAACTCATGCATTGTTCAGCACACTCACTCCTATACTTCCTATCTAGAAATGGATGCTACGTGAAAAACATATGATTTCCCTTGTTTACAGAAAATAAATAATTAATGTCAGCCTGCCTGAAACATAGGCTGTGAAGGTTAATGGAAAAACTTTCATTAACTTTGTGGGCACTGGGTTAGCTCTTTGAAGATAACCATGTGTGATTTGAGACTATTAAACATACTGACCTATTTTCTTCGGTTACCATGCTTTCCAGCAAAATTACTTTTAAATTCATGAAGTTGTATTAGGAGTCACACTCTGCGGGTGTGAACATTTCTGGCTTTCTCCCTGCCCCCCCCACCCCAGCACTTTTAAATAAGCAAGCCAGGTTTAACAGAACTGTACTGGTCTAATTTACCTACTTAAAGCAGGGGCAGCCACTTCAAAGCAAGTTTTAAAAAATCCAACAACAAAACACTGACAGATGACCTAGAATTGCACATTCACATACCAGGCTCCTCTGTACATCCCCTGAGCATCCCCATCCTGACCTAGAAAGTCTTACAGAGAAAGTTAAAAGCTCAAAATTTCTGAAAATTTCCTTGCCTCTGTTTAGTTTAACATGTATTTCATATACACGGGGGGCAATGCAAAAATTTACCTTGAATCATTGACACCAAAAACTGTGTAGCCTCTTACCCTTCCACTGCATTACACCTTTCCTCCCAGATTCAAATGTAACCCCAAAAGAGGTTCTTTCAGTTCTACAAATTTTGAGCATATGCCACGTCCAAACATCTATGGCAAGCAAAGGTGACACCTGCACACCCCCTCCCATCTGCTTGCACTTAACATCCTGTCACTACAGCAGCCAAGGCGGCAACGCAGATGTGGAACAGCAAACTTACCTTCTGCAGTTATTAAGTTAAACTACCACAACTTAGTTTCTTACCACTATATAACAGAAACACACTAGGTTCCCTGATATTAGTACAACTGTAAACACAGTAAGGTGGCTTTATGTGACTTGAAATAACTTAATTTCCTCTGGTGTCCCTCAGAACAAAGAGCATCTTTCGTATATTCACAGATATGGTCATAAAAGCAAAATTTAAGAAAACCTTCAGCAAGAGCAAAATTAGGTCACAAAACACTGCTGAAATTTCCACCCAAAAATTATCAATTTATTGTAAATGATAAACTAAAAATGGAAATGTAATTAAACTTTAAACTTAATACAGCCAATTAGTTTTACGCAGTGTTTGAGGTGAATTCTTTTACTTGTAGTCATTAAAAAATATCTGTAACTGAGAGAGACTTTTCCTGATTATCTATTACGTGAACAATGAAAGCCCTTCAAATTGGACACTGCATTTTCCTCAATTAATTAAAACAACCTATGAGCCTTGACTGTAAACACATCAAGCTCCAACGTTCCTCCATGTTTGCATTCAAAGCAGAGATGCCTGCCTGTTTTAGCTGCTCTTCCCAAAAGGCCCAACAGAGTTAGGGCAGAAAGTAACCCAGGTGAACATGGGGATCCACCTTCCTGGGAGCCCTTGTCATAAAAGATGCGAACAAGTGTCAGGCCTGTTGCACACGTGCGTATCTTAAGTAGGTCAGGCTCTTTAACAAGGACAGCGGATGGCATCCAGCCCAAACTCGGCAGCAGAACCACCAGGGGCTGTCTGGGCACCAATACCACACGACGGGAGCAAGAGAAATACATCCCGGGTGCCAGGCATGACATCAAGGCATCTCCTGAATGCTCCACAGCGGTCTGGAAACAGGACCCACGCCATTTTCGGAGTGGCTGTAACCTGTACCAGGCTGGAAATTCAACCTCAGCCAGAGGCTAGCAACCCCCTCGGCACCACAGAAGGGAGCTCCCGGCGGCAGATAGCCTTCTCCTCACACACTCACTTCCTGCTGCAAGATACACACAGGCTTCCCTACTAAAGCAGTCAGCTACCGATACACGACTAAAACGCAGCTTCGTTTGCTGTCAGACTGCTCCTGCGCATGCTCAGCCCACTCCCCAGAAGGGCCCGGCCCCCCGCTGACCGCCCAAGGCCGCGGCCCTCCCCTCACTGGGGACGCAGGCCCAGGGCGCGCTCCTAGCGCGGGCACGGCCTCCAGGAGGGGAAAAGGGCTGAAAAACCTTCCTAAAGAAACAAACAAAAATCCCATCTCGCAGTTCTGCCAAGGGCAAGGCCAAGCCCCCTTCCCTGCCCCACGGGCCCAAGGGCTACAGGTCACCGCGGCCGCCTCAGCGTGTGGCCCCGCCTTCGCGAACGCGCATGCGCGCGGCCGGCGGAGCGGAGTCCCTTCTCCACCCACGTGCTCTGCCTTCAGCCGCCCGCGGAGCCCGCGCGCTGCCGAGCGGGCAGTAACGAACCGGGGGGGAGGGGGA